>JACEFZ010015286.1:0-11952 GCA_014155875.1 Cepaea nemoralis | reverse complement strand
GGGGCCCCCCGAAGAGAAGGGAAAATTTTACCCAAAAAAAAATTTTTTTTTGAGTGAAAGGTGAGTGAATGACAGCGTGAATGAATTAAATGAAGAACGTTTAACGGAGGGGACAAATTGTACGAAAAACGTATTTATTTTAATTTGTCTGCGTCTTTCATGAAAATTGTACGACTTGTCTAAATTGTTGATACAGTTTTGATGCCGTATTGGGTTACCAATTTACTGTCCACCAAACACAAACACCGACTTATGTGATTCTTGCAAATTAAGAAAAACTAATTCCCTATAACAACCCTCAATGGGGGGAAAGGGGGGGGACCCCTGTCACAGCCTCACAGTATAAACATTATCGGGTAACCCAACATGAGTAATAAATATTAGCCAAGGGCTACAACTCCCGCCCAAGGGAAAGAAGTAAGACCCTCGAAGGCCAGAGTAATCCAGAAACCTTCTCGAAGGACTGGTCAGTGAGTCCACTGTCCCGTGGACACTGATGTGGCCCGCCTATTGCGGGGTCCACGAGGAACTCGAACAGAGTTACCACCCGTGTCGGATTGCGACACGTGTGAAACCGGCAGAGGACAGACGGACCATCGGAGAGGCAACAGGGCCTGCCTTAGAGGGACTCAATAGATTAGACCCATGTGTATTTGGGGTTCATAGACTTATGCTAGATAGTTTGCTTAGAATGTTTGTGATAACTATGTGTGATGATGTTAAACCTCTGTGATATGCAGACCAGTGCGGGCTTGTTAAACCCACTGCGCCAACGCACTGTATATTGAAATACAATAAATGTTAGATATTATATTTAACGGAGTTATTGTTGCCTGTGTGAACCCGAGCTCAGATACCTAGACATGAGCTAGACGCTGACAGGCTTTTTGGGGGCTATTCTCCGGTTTTGGCATAAGCTTTAACTTTACACGGCTAGTTAATGCCAAGTAAAACAGTAAATTAACGATATCAAATTGATTTCTGTACAACAAATTGATAACTGTACAAGTTTAACATATTTGCATCTATCTAGCATAAAATAGTATTAATATGAGTCCCTCTGCAGTTAGTCTCTCATTGATGTGAATTCTATAAACTATTTTGACATGACTGTGACATTTTTGTGACTGTTACTAATGTTTTCTCATTCCACGAGCAGATTGTTCCGTGAATAGTGGTGCGTGTAACCTATGTAACCTTTCCAACAGTGGCGAGAGTACAAGACAACATCCGCAAGTTCTGGGAATATAAGGGATTTAACTTCATTGAAATTACCAACAAGTAAAAGACAAAATGTCTACTTTAGAAAAATGTATTGAGCAAGGGATGAAATTAGGTTATAAAGAAGACAAACTGTCAGAATGGGCACAGAAGACGCACGCAGAGAACATTGCCAGTGAAGAAAGAGCGATAGAACGGGAAGAAAAACAAAGGCAAAATGACGCAGAAGAGAAGAAGATGCAAATGCAGGCAGAAGAAAAGAAGATGCAAATGCAGGCAGAAGAAAAGAAGATGCAAATGCAGGCAGAAGAAAAGAAGATGCAAATGCAAGAAAAACAAATGGAGCTTGAGGCGGCGGCCAAATTAGCCCAATTAAATGCTGATACACAAATCAGATTAAAACAGATGGAAATTGATTCCAACGTAGAAATATCTGTAAATAAACTTAGAAGCAAGGAGGAAGAACAGAAATATAATAAGTATAAAGGCCTCGTGAAGGCATTCTGCTCAGGAGATTCCATCAGCGCATACCTGGAAAATTTTGAGTGTTTAATGTCCTACCATAAGATCATAAAATCAGATTGGGCATTCATTTTAATGAGAAACTTAGCTCTGGAACCTTTAAAAGTAATAGAGACAGTGCCACAGGAAATGCGAAAGGATTATGATTTGCGAAAGGATTATGATTATTTAAAGCAGCGAATTCTCCAACATTTCTCATTAGATACTGCAGGTTACCAACAACAGTTCGCCAAATTATCCCCACAACCAAACCAAACCTTTATAGACTATGTCTCTACAGTACAGGATGTGTGTACAAAGTGGATTAACTCAGCTAAAACTAACAACAGCCATGACAAACTAAAAGAGCTCATTATTATAGACAAAATAGTTAGTACAATCCCCACACCTTTTGCTAAATGTTTAAAACAAATGGACTGTAGAAGTATTCAAGATGTAGAGACAAAGGGAAATGCATTTTTCATAGCGAACAGAGATATTTTCCAATTAAACCTTAGTCAGAACGAAACAGCTGCAGCTATGAACACTACATATTCTAAACCAACGGAAAGTAAGTTCAAACCACACTCGAATGTCAGGAAGCCAGTTAAATGCCAATATTGTAGTTTGACTCACGAACAATACGCGATGTGCGATAAATCGCTCAACTATCCACACCACCTCAAAATGATCGTGGAGAAGCAGAAGATTAAGCGAAATGCTTACCAGAGAGCGGTCAAATGCTATTTTTGCAGTAGTTTTGGGCACCACAGTCGCTTTTGTGAGGGCCGAAAGATATTAAAACAGGCCAATGCTGCACTAGTTGAAACGTCATCAGACGAAGATATTGAATCACTGAATGATTGTGACAACCAAAACGAAAATTTGAGTGAGCTAGGAAATGCTGTGCAAATTATTGACACCATTACAGACAGTAAGTGCAACACCTGTACGAAGTTCCAACTTGACACAACATTACTATGTGGCCACACTATCCCTATTTCGAATGAAACAGCCAACGCTGCTTTGTCATCTACAGGCAAGCTAAATTTCTCAACAGGGTTTGTAAATAACAAAAAGTGCACATTAATTTGGGATTCCGGCGCAACGCTCTGTGGGATTAAGAAAACATTAATAAACCATAAAGACTATACAGACAAACATGTGACTTGTCGCACATTCTCAGGCACTATAGAGAAATACCCCCTTGCTCTTGTCGAAATTTGAACCCCGTTCATATCAGGACTAGTATTGTGCGCTGTCCTAGAAAATCCTGTCGCTGATATTATACTTGGGAACCTGCCCAACATACGACCTTGCTCTGAAAAGGAAATCAGAGATTGGGAGCATAGAAACGGTATCCACCACCCAAACAGCGATTCTAAAGAGAAACACCATTCATGCTTGTCTCAATCTGCCAAAAGACCAAGGGAGACAACCAACGAAGTAATTCAGAAAGAATTCACTGAGGTGTACAATGCAGGGGCGGTCGAATCTGTCAGTGATACGACCAAATTAAAACCTCGAATTGAGGATGCTACCGATCTACCAAGTACCAAGCCTGGAGATGTGCAACAACACACACAACACACGAATGCAATAACACGACAGACAACCCACAAAACCAACACCGACCAACTGCAGGAGTCACTAGAAATTATATCACCAAACACTACCAGCACTAATTTTGGAGATGAACAGAAAGCAGATCCTACACTTTCACCATATTTTAGGTTAGTAGGACTTAAACCAAAATTAACTAAGAACGCATCGTGGACATTTAGGCTACAGAACAATGTATTAACTAGAGTATACACAACAAATCAGACCACGATACAGCAAGTAGTGTTACCACAAGCACATCGAGAGAAAGTACTAAAGATAGCCCATGACTCACCTTTCGGAGGTCATATGGGGTACGAAAAGACTAGGGCTAGGGTTCTGACCCAGTTTTATTGGCCAAAATTTTGCCAAGACATAAAAACCTTTTGTAGATCATGTGATATATGTCAGAAACTGGTGAAAAAGAAGGACCAGACAATCCGTTTGTGCATCGATTATCGAAAGTTAAATACAATAACCATAACAGATGCAGAGCCAATGAACAGTTGTGAAGATCTCATTTTGAATATGTCTCAATCATCCTTATTTTCGAAGGTTGATTTAGCGAAAGGTTATTGGCAAGTGCCACTACACCCTGCTTCTAGACATATAATAGCATTCGCAACACCTCTCGGTTTGTACGAATGGAGATATCTTCCATTTGGTCTGAAGAACGCCCCCGCCACATTTGTTAGATTAACTAGATTGCTATTGCACGGAATTAAAGATGTACAAGCTTATATTGATGATATATGCATCCATTCTTCTAATATGACTTCTCACTTACTTACACTCAAACAAGTCTTCAACCAAATCTTTCTTTTTGGACTTACTATCAAACCTTCCAAAGTTGAAATAGGCTATAAACAAATAGACTTCCTTGGTCATAGAATTTCTGAAGGCAAATTGTTGACAGATGATAAAATTGTGTCGAAGATTCTCAATCTAGAAGTTCCTACCACAAAGAAACAAATTAGAAATTTACTAGGTCTTATAAACTATTATTCTAAATTTATACCAAATTGGGCAGAACTTACATCAGTCTTTTCTGATATGTTAACTAAAGATCATCCATCAAAAATTTGTAAAAGTACTCGCTTAGAGGATGCAATAAGCAGATTGAAACGTATTTTTTCTAATCCACCAGTCTTATGATTACCCAACATAAATTTACCCTTTATTTTGACCACAGATTCGAGTGCTATCGCAATAGGAGGATGTTTAATGCAAGAAATGGATGGAGTGAGACACCCAATTATCTACGTAAGCCAGAAGCTGAAGAAGGCAGAGATCCGGTATTCTACGGTGGAATTGGAGGCATTAAGTCTATTATTTTGTGTGTTAAGATTATCTAAGTTCCTCTTAGGTGCCCACTTCGTTGTACTTTCTGATAATTCGCCATTGTTGGTGCTGAAGCAAGGTGCCCCGAAAAACCATCGTTTACAGAGATGGTGTCTTCTTCTTCAAGATTTCGACTTTGAAATCCGCCATATCAGAGGCACTGACAACATTATTGCCGATATTTTATCACGGCAAACGAATGCGCCAACAGAATAACATTTGGCACATCGACCATTCGCCATACTAGAAACTGTGATATTTTAGTCTGTATCATATAACAGTGTAACTCTACACCTGCTAGAGTACCTTCATTTAGAAGTAATAACACCTCAGTGAATAGGTTACTTATGACACCCACGAACATAAAACTTTAAGAGCTATACTTTAAGAACTATACTTTAAGAGCTACACTACCAATTGCCCAAGCTCTATAACGATCCGAGCGACATTAACTGTGTAATGATTTCGACCAGTCCATACTTGCTGTTGCTACGAGACTTTGCAAACAGCCGAAACAGAACTACGTCGACTACAACACTCAAGAGACAGCCATACTAACTTTTAACATTCATGGCACGACACACTAAAAACAGGAGGACAACGCGCACATCATCGTTGGATTTAGTTACTTAGTTAATTAATTAATTTAGTATTAAATATGTATTATATTTGCATTGAATTATGTATATAAAATGTGTTAACCTGTAATTTGTACATATTCTACCATAATATTACAGGTGGTTCCATTCATAGGCTAAAGAACCTTCCTATGCAATTGTCTCTGTGTAAATTATAACCCATTTTTGAGTCATCGTACAAAAAGTACGTATTATCTTAAAGGGCAAATATCGCCTATTCCTTTTTTTCTAAGGGCAATAACACTTACCTCAACTTTAAATTATATTAGTTAACCAAATACTATTTTGAGTGAAAGGTGAGTGAATGACAGCGTGAATGAATTAAATGAGAGAACGATATACTGAGCGGACAAATTGTACGCAAAACGTATTGATTTTAATTTGTCTGCGTCTTTCATGTAAATTGTACGACTTGTCTAAATTGTTGATACATGTTTTGATGCCAGTATGTAGGTTACCAAGTTACTGTCCACCAAACTACAAACACCGACTTTATGTGATTCTGTGACAGAATTAGAGCAAAACTAATTACCCTATAACAACCCATCAAATCAGGGGAGAGGGGGGACTCCTGTCACAGCCTCACAGTATCCACATTATCGGGTAACCCAACATGAGTAATAAATATTAGCCAAGGGCTACAACTCCCGCCCAAGGGAAAGAAGTAAGACCCTCGAAGGCCAGAGTAATCCAGAACCTTCTCGAAGGACTGGTCAGTGAGTCCACTGTCCCGTGGACACTGATGTGGCCCGCCTATTGCGGGGTCCACGAGGAACTCGAACAGAGTTACCACCCGTGTCCGATTGCGACACGTGTGAAACCGGCAGAGGACAGACGGACCATCGGAGAGGCAACAGGGCCTGCCTTAGAGGGACTCAATAGATTAGACCCATGTGTATTTGGGGTTCATAGACTTATGCTAGATAGTTTGCTTAGAATGTTTGTGATAACTATGTGTGATGATGTTAAACCTCTGTGATATGCAGACCAGGGCGGGCTTGTTAAACCCACTGCGCCAACGCACTGTATATTGAAATACAATAAATGTTAGATATTATATTTAACGGAGTTATTGTTGCCTGTGTGAACCCGAGCTCAGATACCTAGACATGAGCTAGACGCTGACAATATGCTGATGATACAATATTACTATCCTCAACCCAGAATGGTATAGAAAATCTAATAACCTCAACCCAAAAGAATAGTGAAAATGACAACTTATATCTTAATATAGCAAAAACAAAGATAATGCATACAGATAAAACTAATATAGAGAAAGAAATATATGTTAAAGAGGACAAATTGGAGGTGCTGGAAAATTTCAAATATATTGGGTCATTAATTACCAGCAATGGTGACACAATGAAAGAAATTAAAAGACAAAAACCTATTGCTCTTCAAACACTAAAAAAAACTGAATAAATTGTGGTGTGAGACAGATAGACGTACAAAAATTAGATTTTTAAGAGCATGCATCTTTCCCATTGCAACAAACACAATGTGAGACCTGGACAGTGCATAAATGCCTTTGAATATAAATGTTATAGACGATAAAGAAAATAACAAATGCATCCATACAACTAGATCTGAATATTGAAGAAGGATGGCTACTAAGTCAATAAAACAAAGAAAATTTAAATATTTTTGTCATTTGAAACGTTATGAAAGTTTGGAGAGAACAATAATGGAGGGGTGTATACCCGGGAAGACAGGAAGAGGAAGGTCATAGAGAATTTGGATGCAGGATGTGGGGGGGGGGGGGGGGGGGGGGGGGGGGGGGGGTCATCTCACACAATCACCAGAGTCGTGGATCAGCTCTGTGTTCTGGTTTCAACCATTCCATGTGGCCAAGCCATCCAGGTATTTACTTCTCTGCCTTCCCCTTGTTCTTTTCCCCTCAATCTTGCCAGTTGTCATCAAGTTCTCCAATTTATTTCTTCTCAAAAGTGACAAAAAAGTTGTGACTGTCTACGTCTAATTTCTCTAATCATCTTCAAGTGGACCAAATAGATGAACATCAGAGGGTGCCAAATTGGGATTGTAGAGTGGATGGGGTAGTACAGTCCAACACATTTTGGTGATTGTCTTCCATGCTGCTAGACTTGTGTGAAGGTGAGCATTGTCACAAAGAAGGAGGAGGACTGCTGGATTCTTGTGCGATCGAAGTCTGCAAAAACACTGATTGAGTTTTTTGCAATGTCTTAATGTAAGTTTCCGTGGCTAAAGGCTTGCGAACGCGGTTCGTGAGCCGGGTACCAGGCGTTCGAAGCTCAGCTGCGACCGATTTGTGCAGCAGGCTGTGTCGCGTTGTGTTATAACGTGCTGGTATGGAGCCAGGTCTGTTCAGAAAGCAATGGCAAACTACTGAACGTAACACTTGCCTAGTACATCAACAGCAGCTGAAAAATGCTGGTGTTGACTGCAATGTCCCGTAAGGGATACGCAACTGTACCCAAAAAAAAAATGTAAGTTTGCAAATTGATCGTCTCTCCTCATGGCATAACATCCACACCTTCAATGTCCTTAAAGGCAGTGATCATGACCTTTCCAGTTAAAGGAATTATCTTGAATTTCTTTCTGCATGGTGATTGCAGATGATACCACTCCATTGAATGACCTTTTGTTTCAGGTTCAAACTGATGTTGTTGTTGTGTGTGTGTGTGGTGTGTGTGTGTGTGTGTGCTGGTATGTGTGTGCGCTCGCGCATGTGTCTGCACGTGCCTGTGTGTGAGCGTGTTGTGTGAGAGTGTGGGGGGGGGGGGGGTGGAAACTTTAATATGGAAACTAATACAATTTTAAATGTTAAAAAAGCATACCAATACAGAAACTACACACTTTAAATATGGACACTAAAACAACTGCAAATGTTAACAAAAACCATTTTTATATGGAAGCTAATTGTGTGTGCACAGAACTTACCTTGATACCTTCTGCTTTGAGAATTTTAAACAGTGTTCTCAAGTCAGGATGTATGGACTTGACAGAATTGTCAATACCAGTGTCTCCCTCTTTCCAACTTTGCACAACTGCTTCTCGTGCCTTCTCTTTGGGCACTCCTTCGCTGACTAGCACTTTAACCAGCTCCTCCTGGATTACAGCTGTAGTCTGCTCAGCAAGGAGGCCAGGAAACACTCGTTTGGACTTGGCACACACACCCAGTGTGGCATAGAGCTTGTTCTCTATATCAAGACCAACTTGTTTTGCTATGCTGAAAAAACATAAGGTTCTGTCACGTAAATCAAAAGACAGAAAATTGTGCACAGGAGCATTTAGATTTAATCAATCACACATAAAGCAAATTAGTAAAATGCTTATACGTGCCATTAGGGCTTCTTAAAATTGTAATGTTATGCCAATACTTTCGCTGCCCGAGCAACATACAAATGGTAATATGAACAGTATAACACATATAAGACATGTTTGCATTTCCCAGATACATTTCAGATGATTTGGCAATGTAACAATGTTACAGCCAGATGATGCCCCACAAAGATCTACAACACTTGGACACAATGAAAACAGCATGATAAGTTTCCTCCACAAATGATGGATTGATGGAGTATCTGAGGCTTAGAATACCACCTTGTATGAAGAACACACCACAATATTCTCTCCAGACTGTCTGTTCTTAACCTGATCATCATCATCATTATGTGCCCTACCAAATGGCATCGGTATTCATGACTTTTGACAGATCTTGGTCTTGGGTATTTTATATGAACATGATGCTGAAAAGCAAAACAAGGATGGAGAAGACATTGGCATAATGGCATGCTGTTTGGAGAAAGAAACTTGCCACTACTGGGATTCAGAAGTTTGTACCACTATACTGGTAGCAGAGTGTCCTTAGCACAAAACTGACATACTCCCCCAGTGAAACAAGAGGTGAGGTCAAGATGCTGGAGTTGTGGCTAGTATGATTGATGAAGATACCACTTAACCCTTTACAGGACAGAGCGGCCGTTAGCGGCCGATCGCTTAAACGAGCGGATTCGGCCATTTACGTCCGATACTATTATGCATTGTAAAAACGCGATCTCTCGGCTTTCCGACACTTCCGGCGGCTACTTTTGCTTTCGCCGACAGCTTGACAACGTGGGCGCCATTTGTAAACACGATACTATGAATTTGAACGGACTTTTTTGATAGTTTTCGGGATTTTTACGCTGTTTTTCAAAATGGATTTTCGGCGATTCTTCAAGTGATAGCCGAGATTTCGCTAGGTTCAGTTTAAATGACATTAAAGGGCACGAAGTTGACTATTAATCAGGAGCTAGATATCAGTGCAAAGCGTTACTTTGCATTAGCAGTCGTGAGTCGGACTTTAAAGAAAGTGATTATGATTCTGAAAATGTGTTTGTAAATTGCTGTATAGATGACGGAAAATCACAAACAACATGCTGTATTTCGTAAATATTTGTCTTCATATATGGATTACCAACAACAATCACGTGAGTAACATATTCTGCATCCTTTTCCCTTCATTGTGTTGTTTATTTAACTAAAATCGGTTGACTAACACCTTATTTGTGATGTTTTTACTAACGCGACCCGAAATTTTACCAAACCTGATAAAATCTTGCCCGTTCAGGGCTAAAAAACGGACAAGCGTCTGCCCTGTAAAGGGTTAATACTATAACTAGACATTATTATTTCTTATGGAATACACTGGGTATGATAAATACAGGGATATATGTATATACTCCCTTATCGGGCACCTAGTTGTCTTGACAGACAATAGTTTGTTACATTGTGTGTAAACAAGGCAAAATAACTTTAATTAAAACCCATGAGGACCAGGGATGGAGTTATACCGCTCCAGAGCGTAAGGTTGGGCTGAATTTTAGAGATCATGTGTTGTCCATGCAGCATGATCCCTCTCTCGGCCTGCCTAATTTACTCCAAAGGAAAGTTAACACCAATGCAAGCTGCAGAAGCTGCCGGATCAATAAAACAATGCTCTAACTGCCTGTCTGTCAGAACTTTGACTGATCCTAACTCAGTTGCCTCCAAGGCTTTGGGCCTGGTCTGCCCTGCCATAACATTTAGTCTTTAGGTTGCATTTCCTCATACGAGGATAAGGTTTGTACCCTCCCAATTGCACTCCTCCGTTCGAAGCCGTGACACAATGGCACAATGTGGGGTGTCAGGTCTGGTGATACAATGTTGGTATAGGCAATCACAATGACAAATAAATACAGTGGCACTTCAGAGGTATTCAGTGGAGTACTAGAGAATGAGACCAATCTGCCAAGTTGGCATTTCCTGATGTTGTGACCTTCACAGATGGTTTAGTAGCACATCTGAAGTTGAACTTAATCAACAGTGAAGAACTGGATAAGAGAGTTATGATCATTATCGATTCCAACACGAACAGCACTGTGACCTCATGACAGTAGAAGAGACATCAGATCACTGTAGGAAAACAGAATCTTGAGATGAAGCTGGTGAGATATTGCCCTGGTGTCAGGACTTGCTGAGTAGAAGGTTCACATGTGATATGAAAGGAAGCACTAGGAACAATGAAGCAAATGAGAGAAAGCAGAGTAATGACCTGAAATCTTGAGCATCAAAAGAAAACAGCATGATCAATAAAAACTTAGTTGCATATCTCTACAGGACATAGCAGTCTACTCCAGCATGTTTGGCTGTTTGTGATTCCTGGGCAAGTTTACATTCAGTAGTTTGCCATTGCTTTCTGAATGACCAGCACTCATACCATTGTATGGAAACCAATGCAAGCCGGTCTGCTTCCAAACTGTCCGCAGCTGTGTTTCAAATGGTGTATACGGAATTACGAACTGCATTGGTAACCCTTTCACCACAGAGCTGGCAGTACAATAAAACGGATAAATAACTGATAACTGTTTTGCCATACCTTTCAGTTACTTGAACAGCCCATGTAGACCACATGGTATGGAAACAAATGAGTGTGCCATCCTTGTCAAAAATGACGAGTGAGGCTTTTTCTTTGGGTGATCGTTTATGTCTGGCACTTGCATACGTTTCTGCCAGAAATTTTCTCCGTGCAGCATCCTGCTCATTTTCCGTAGCAGAAGACAAGTGCCTGTGTAATGTGTATGGCGCACCTTGAGATAGTTAAAATTGGAAATGAAACAAAATATATAAACTTGTGTCAGCAAATCATTATAGATAACCATTTAATTAAAAACAATGCCAGTACCAGAGTGCTGTTTTCATACGTAATTATACACCGGCAATTATATTGCACATTTATAATGTATGTGTGCTAGTGATAACAAACAGTAAAGACCCCAAGCACTAAAAGTTTGACCGCAACGAATTAGATCACATAGCATCACTGGTTGCCATTACCAAACATTGGGTTTATTGATGTTTTTTAAATGAAGCTAGCTTTTTTTTTTTTGCAAGGTACAATAGACGTTCATTTTTTCTGTCCCAAACAATGCATAATGTTAGTTAGTTAGTTAGTTAGTTAGCTAGCTAGTTAGTTAGTTAGTTAGTTAGTTAGTTAGTTAGTTAGTCAACAGATCATCTTCATTGCACATGGAACCATTCAGTCCATAAGTGCTCAGATCCCCACCTCAGTAAATCCCACAGCTTATAGCCGTTCATGACACCAGTTCTGTGTTGGTTTATCCATCTTCTTTGGTTTTCTGCACAGTGT
>JACEFZ010015284.1:492500-674252 GCA_014155875.1 Cepaea nemoralis | reverse complement strand
CCCCCCGGGGGAAAATTTTTTCCAAACCCTGTCCCCTTTTTTTTGGTTTTTAAAAACACCCCCCCCTAAAAAAAGGGGTTTTTTTTGAAACCCCCGGCCCCTTTGATCTCTACACACTGTTGACCAGTGCGAGAATCTGACCGACGTTTTCCCCTCGTTTTTCCCTAACGGGTCATTGTGTTAGCAAATAATGTCGGGTTTTGTTATCATCGGTCGCAACTAACAAGTTTATTTATCCTGTGACACTATTGCACCATCAATGTCTCGCGGTGTATGTTAGGTTATAGAAGAGATGTACAGCCTCACAAGGTCTCTAAGCTACTCTAACTTATATTACTTCAGACTGACAAGTCGAAATGAAAGGCAACTCAAACATGTATTTATTTCCTTCTGAACCGTAACAGAGTGACAATCTACAACATAATCGCATAGAGTAACCAGTGCATGCATTGCAGACACATAATGCATAATCAACTCTAATAATACAATACTGCATTACCTCACAATGGGGAGATAGATAGTATAATAGACTATGCAACTGGATGTTAGGGGAATGCCACCTATGACCCCCTACTAACCGTATGAAGGAAAGGACTAAAGCTAGGAATTACACCGGCCTTTATTTCGTAACTATCTTTCCGTAGGCTTATTAGTGGTCCATGTATTTAGCCCAAATACCCATTGATCCATAGATTGATCCATCAATCCATATACCCAGGGAGTTAATTCGCTCCCATCCAAATTGTTCAGCGGGTAACTGTTTACCCAGGCAAGTCGGATGACTACCTGAAACATAACAAAAGTAATACATTTGACTATCTTCGCTACGTGAGCGTCATATCAAGATAAACCTAAGTCTGTCACTACCTACAAAGTCCCTAGCATCTATTGCTTCTCTGTCTATACTAGTATTAAGCCTTATCAGCAACATCATCATTATGTATCCTCATTATTACTACACATAGCCGTAACATAAATTGACAACAGTATTTTAAACACAGTAATTTATCGTCTATTTATATTTAACCAACGGTATTATTTCCTATCTCCCAGTACACCGACTACAGTCAAACCCAACATAAAAGTATTTAACCAGACCTTCGTGTAGATTTGAACTCACAGCCTGTACTTCGCAAGGCCAGCCTTTCGCCGCCTTAACTACATAGCAACAGAAACACGACCTCCTTTCACCTCCGCCTAGCGAACAAAAGATACGCATTCCATCCCGTGCCGTCGTTTCTGGCCTAGGTTGTAATTACCTGTCCTGGCTCGTCCACCTGTTGTGTATTGCCTGGTTGACCTAGTGATCGCTTCTCGTCTGCTAGTTTCAATCGTGTTTACATTCTCGTTGCACGGCTTCTGCCCTCAACGGTTCGTACTTACTCTCTGTGCTATGCCTAATTAACATTAATTGTTGTGTGATTAATTGCCCTGTCTTCTACATATTTAGTTTATCTACTCTCTGCACATCTAATCGATTAATTTGACTCCCATCACTCTAGTTTAACCATTTAGATATGGGTCCTTTACAGGACGTCGCACCCAGTCCCGACATTTGTAGGTCGTTCATGATTACGCGGTAAGTTCACCTACGGTAGTTTGCTATAGCTTTCTAAACTAAGATACCTTATTATAATATAGCGGATATTCTAAATCATACTAATTAGGTCTAAATCTTACGTCAACTTACATTCAGCTTCTGCCGTCCCGTTGATCTTCTGGGTTTCATAGTTGAAATATAATTGCTCTCTTCGACCTCTCGTTTGTCGTGGATCCCACCAGACGTTTTCCAACCATGTTTGACATTAGTCTCCTGTGTGATTCCGATCGACCTTAGTCTCCTGTGTGATTCCGACACAGCGATTCCGTGTCTCTGGCTAGTGGTTGTCCTATCTGACGTTAGCCATCATCTGCAACTAATGAGCGGTTTCCTTAGCCAACAGTCCCTCTCAAATGGCTTGCACGCCATTTTGTGATCCTCGGAATTTGCGTTCCACTCCATCAGCTTTATCTACGTGGAATAAATGGTTCACAGATCCTTGACCATCTGCTTGTCTTCGGCGGGCCAGACGAAACTGTAATATGTGCATCTTTTCCGTCTTTACTACCGCCTCTCCATCTTCTTAGACACTCAACAGCCCGGGATATGGCCATCACCTTCGCTGAAGTTCCAAACTCATACCTCCTGAGCTGGACCTCCCACTCGGCCCTTTTGCTAAACCGTACTCTTGCTCGTTCCACACTGTCCAAACTGACTGGATCCTAAAGTATATATCACCTCTTGAGTTTGCGCCTTTCCGGAATCACGTGACCATGCCCTCTCTCATCCCCCGAAGGTCCTCCAATCCGTACCTCGCATAACCCGATTAATTTGCATACTCACTCTGCATCCTATCATTAACCCAAATCAACATTGCTTCTGGGGTCACGACCGAGTTCATGGCCCTGAGTTCATGTACTCTTCCTGCTGCCATAAATTCGGAGTATGGCGTTCCATTCTGACAGCCAAGGTCACTTCCAATGCCGCCTGTACTCATACATTATGCTGACTCCAAAGTTCGCCATTGTCCACCTGACAGCTTGAACCCAAAGTGTAGATTACATCCGGCACTCCTCTCCCTGAGAAACTGCTAGCTAACAATAGAAGGTGACATTGCGGCTATTCAGCAGTGTACTCCCGCTCAAACTCTGAATATTTGTAAAACAATCCTGGTCCTTGAACTTTCTGTTTCAAAAGTATTCCCGTTCATGTTTCCCGGTAAGCTTGGGCGATTGTGAAAGTCATTTCCCATACTGTCTCATTTCTGATGTTGTACACAGTCAAATGCCTTTGAAGAATTCAAAAAACATGAGAATAGGTTTACATTAAACTCACTGCACTTCTCTGTTATTAAATGCATGTTGAGAATGTGATCTATTGTTCCTATTCCTTGTCTAAATCCAGTTTGAACCACGTTAATTTCTTCTTACATTTTCTTACGTAGTCTTTCTATTATGACTTTTAGTAGAATTTTACTTGCATGACTGATCAGGGCAACAGTTCTGTAGTTGGTGCGTAATTTTACGTTGTCCTTTTTGGTATTGGAATGAAGATAGTTCTCTTCCAATTTTTTGGCCATATACCATATTTCCATATCTTTCATATATAATGCGTGATAGATTTGTATGCTTTCTTCTCCTCCCGCTTTAATTAGTTCAGCTTGTATCTCATCACATCAAGGTGATTTAATATTCTTCGGGTTCTTTATTGCCCATGTAATTGCATCTAATGAGGGTTCAGGTTCTGTCTCTGCTGCCATATAGCACTTCAGAATGAGACACAGAATTTAAAGTGAAAAAGAACCCGAAGGGTTAATCTCGAAGCAGCAGACGGCAAAGGTCGCTAAGTGACGTCACTGTATGAAAAACTTCACTGTGTAAAACGTCATGAACAGACAGTTAGGTCTTGGGGATGATGGAACCTGGGCGGCATAAAATTGACAGCGGTGAATTATTATCGTTAGTTCCTTCAGAAGAGGTAAATTGAAGAAGTAAATAACCATTCGAGTAAGATACGTATACAAGGCACACTCTAGAGTTAGGACGCGCTAGCAAGTTGTCAACAGGCATGGTTTCTTTGTAAGTAGTTTTGTCATGATTATCGGGAAGGATGCAATCGAGATAACGATAGGCGGTTGGAACATTATCTTGATATTCTGATATTTAAATGTATATATAGGAATATATATATAGGAATATATATATATATATATATATATATATATATATATATATATATATATATATATATATATATATATATATATATATATATATATATATATATATCTGATGATGTGAAGGATTTGTTCTAGTGAGGAGTTAGACTCCGTGATCAAGGCAGTTCCAAAATCTGACTACATTTATATGCTCGGTGATTTCAATGCTCGTGTGGGCAAGGACTCGAGTTCATGGCCAGTGTGCCTTGGAAAATACAACATCGGTCGCATGAATGAAAATGGGCAAAGGCTGCTGGAGCATTGCACCAGTAATGACCTATGTATTACAAACTCTTTTTTAAAACAAAAGAGATGCATAAGGTCACATGGAAACATCCAAGATCCGGCCATTGGCACCAGCTGGACTTCATCATCACACGGAGACAACATCTGAACCATATATCATTGACTCGTAGTTACCACAGTGCTGACTGTGATACGGATCATTCTTTGGTTGTTGCAAGGGTTAGACTGAGACCAAAGAGAATCTACACAGCTAAACACAAATCTAGCCCAGGATTAATATTATTAACACTCATGATCCTGAAAAGTGCTTTCAGTTTCAACAGCAACTTGAAGACGCTTTCACTGATACACCAGAAAATTGTACAGTAAATGAAAAGTGGGGTCAAATTAAGGAAACTCTTTATAAAACTGCCGTAGGGGTTTACGGCACTGTGGATCATAAGAGGCAGGACTGGTTTGCGGCCAACAGCGAGACTCTGCAGCCCTTGATTGATAAGAAGAAGAAAGCTCTCTTAAGAAACAAGGAAAGACCAACGCGTAACACTCTGAGTGAGCTAAGGCAAGCTAGGAAGGATGTGCAAAAGGCTGCCAGGCAGTGTGCAAATGATTATTGGATCAAGTTATGTGAGTCCATTCAAATCGCAAGTGATAAGGGAGACATAAGAAGCATGTATGAAGGAATAAAGAAAGCCTGTGGTCCAGTGATCAAAAGAAGTGCACCATTGAAAACCTTGACTGGAGAAGTCATCACTGATAAGAAACAGCAGATGGACAGATGGGTAGAGCACTATTTGGAGCTTTACTCAAGTGAGACCAAACTAGCGGATGATGCCCTCAACGCCATAGAGGCTCTACCAACTCTTGACCACCTGGACACACTTCCCACCATAACAGAAGTTAAGTGTGCTATAAATGAACTTGCATCTGGCAAGGCTCCAGGTAAGGATGGGATTCCAATAGAGGTTATCAGGAGTGGGCAAGACACACTCACTATACAGATCCACCAGCTAATAGAGCTATGCTGGCGTGAAGGACAAGTCCCACAGGATTTCAAAGATTCAAGCATCATAACACTGTACAAGAACAAGGGCGATCGGAGCGACTGCAACAACTATAGGGGTATCTCACTTCTGTGTATTGTTGGAAAAGTATTTGCCAGAATTGTTCTGCGCAGACTTCAAGTCCTAGGAGATCAAGTCTACCCCGAATCACAGTGTGGCTTTCGACAGAACCGGTCTACCACTGATATGATATTCTCATTGCGACAAATGCAAGAAAAATGCCGTGAACAGAATCAACCACTGTTTATTGCCTTCATCGACCTCACAAAGGCATTTGATTTGGTCAGTCGTGAGGGTCTGTTCAAGGCACTAAAGAAGATTGGCTGCCCACCAACTCTTCTGTCCATTGTGGAATCGTTCCACACAGGCATGAAGGGTATAATCAAGTTTGATGGTGCAACTTCTGAAGAATTTGAAATCAAGAGTGGAGTTAAGCAAGGTTGTGTACTAGCTCCCACCCTCTTTGGAATATACTTTTCACTTCTACTGAAATATGCATTTCGTGATCAGGATGGTGGTATATACATTCACTCACACTCAGATGGCGGCCTCTACAATGCTCAGAGATTGAAGGCTAAGACCAAAATTAGGAGGGTACTGATCAGAGAGTTGCTTTTTGCAGATGATGCTGCAGTTACGACCCACTCTGAGGAAGAATTGCAATGTCTACTATCTGCATTCTCCAATGCTTGTTCTGAATTTGGTTTAACAATTAGCAAAAAGAAGACACAGATTATGTCACAAGGTGCACATGGGGTACCATCAATCTTTATTGACGACGCCGAACTAGAGATAGTAGACCATTTTACATATCTAGGATCAGTGGTAAATAGCAAATTATCCCTAGATCAGGAAATCAACATCCGGATTGGTAAGGCAGCAACAACAATGAACAGGTTAAGAAAAAGAGTCTGGGAGAACAGGAAGCTTACTGCCAAAACAAAAGTCCTTGTCTATCAAGCCTGTGTCCTTAGTACTCTTCTCTATGGCAGTGAAACCTGGACAACTTACTCACACCAAGAGAACAATTTAAACAGCTTTCATATGCGGTGTCTGCGAAGAATTCTTGGTATTAAGTGGCAAGACAAAATCACAAATACTGAAGTATTGGAAAGATCAGGTTGTGTGACAGTTTATTCCATGCTCAGTCTTCGTAGACTTAGATGGATAGGACATCTTAGGAGGATGGATGATGGTAGAATACCAAAGGATATCTTTTTTGGTGAATTACAGATTGGTAAGAGATCTCAGGGTCGGCCTCTACTACGATACAAAGATGTGTGTAAGCGGGACATGATTGATACAGGCATTGATAATGCACATTGGGAGCAAGTCGCCGCTGAACGTGTTGCATGGAGGGCAAATATCAGAAATGGAATAAAGTCAAAGGAGAAAATTATTGCAGAAAAGTCACACACCAAGCGTTTGAGACGTAAGATGGTGCATGATGGTGGAAATGACCACGTGTTCACATGCACCCACTGTGAACGGACATTTACAGCGCAAATTGGCCTTATCAGTCACACTCGCTACCGCCATAGTTAAAAGTTATTATGCCTTTTTAAAGCACAAACTATCGTCTGTCAAGACGGCAAGGTGCCAATGATATATATATATATATATATATATATATATATATATATATATATATATATATATATATATATATATATATATATATATATATATATACTACTACTACTACTACTACTACTACTACTACTACTACTACTACTACTACTACTATATATGTACAGGAAAATGGTGAACTGTCTTAGCCCTTTCCTGTCACCAATGAATTGAAGCAAAGATGTGTCCTGGCACCAACACTGTTCAGCCTCATGTTTTCAGCTATGCTGACGAATGTCTTCGAGAACAATGACATTGGAATAGACATCAACTACCGCATAGATGGAAAGTTATTCAGTCTCAGAAGGCTGAAAGCTAAAAACCAAAATTAACAGCGACATCGTCAGAGAGCTCCTGTTTGCTGATGATTGCGCTCTGTATGCCAACTCAGAGGCAGACATGCAACACAATTTTTCAGCTTTCTCATATGCCCGTACCAACTTTGGGCTCAATATCAACTAGTTATGTACCAGCCAGCTCCAGGGAATAATCACACCATGCCAAATATCAAAGTGAATGGTCATAGACTAAGTATTGTGAACAAATTCATCTATCTTGGCAGCACTGTGTCACAAGCTGCCACAATTGATGATGAAGTGAATGCAAGAATCTCCAAGGCCAGCGCGACCATTGGCAGACTGTACAAGAATGTATGGGACAGAAATGTAATAAGCCTGCAAACAAAGCTGAAAGTCTACAAAGCAGTTGTATTATCCCCACTGCTATATGCTTGTGAAACCTGGACTGTTTATCAGCGACACGCTAGGAAATTAAACCACTTCCACACAGTCTGTCTTTGGAAGCTATTGAAGATTAAGTGGCAAGACAATATCCCAGACACTGAAGTTCTAGAAAGAGCGTCCGTGCCCAGTATCAACACTCTACTAATGAAGAATGAGATTCGCTGGGCTGGTCAATTAACTCCAGATCACAGGCTCGCCAAAGGAATTTTTTACGGCGAGCTGCGCTGTGGTAAATGCAAACAAGACGGCCAGAGGAAACGCTTTACAACAGGGGTTCCCAAGCTTTACAAACAGAGGGCCGTATCTAATATTTTCGGTAGTTAAGCGAGCCACAACGTTATAAAATTATAAAAGTCGTGCAGTATCATTCTTACCTTTCTTAACTTTTTCAACAAAATTCTTAAACTCTAAAAGCAGTCAGTATCAGTACTACACTGCTGTCTTTTTGTTTTTCCTTTTTTTTTAAGTAATCAAAAGTTCATTTAACAATAAATTTTAAATAAGTTTCGAAAATCGCTATTAATATAATTAATTTACGATTGTAACTTCTTCAAAACCAGTTACTTAAGTTCAGACGCCAGTTTATCAATGTCTGAGCACAAATCTGTCGTGCCCAAAGTCATAAGCGCAGCTAGGTTATTGTCTGTTAGTCTGGAACGATGTTTGTATTTTTATAACGGTCATTACGGAAAATGACTGCTCGCATATGTAAGTCGAACCAAAACGACAAATGTATCTCTGGGCGAATGAACGCAAATGTTCAAGTTTTTCGACAAGCAATAGTCGCCAGAATGAAATCATATGATCAGCTGAAGGTAAATCAGGCAGCTCAAGAAATTTACATCTCAATGCAGAATTGCATTTCAAATCAATTACTTCGTGCTGAAAGTTGTGCTGTAATTAACAGAGCTTGGCAACAGTACCCTCCTCTATTGTGAACTCTTGAAATCTCTACTGAAAGATATCCAGAAGACTTTCAACTTTTAATTTGCACTGCAACAAGTCACATTTCTTTTCCACCACAAGCGTCTTCAGAGTTGGAAACGTCTCTAAAGTCCCTTCAGTCAGCTATCCGATAAACAGTCAGTGAAATCTCGTAATGCAAGTCCAAAATGAGGAAATATGCGTAAGCAAACCTTCTCCAGAAGCAAAATCAATCTCCGACCTATCAGTATCAGCCATATTGGACCATATACCTAACACGTTAATACAGTCTTCTCATTTCTTTCTCATTGTTATCAAATTTTGAGGTTGGGTATGGTTAATGTTGTTTTTTTTTAAACGTGTGCGGCCTTTCAGGCCAGTAAAAAATTATTTTCCATGACTAAATTGTATGCATTACATTGAAGTACACAATATTCAATTAAACAATAAATGCAGAATTCACAAGTTGATTATAAAATGTAATTAAATAAAGTTTCGAAAATTTTTCTATAAGCATTCCTAAAGTTTTGTCCTTAAGATTATAAAAGTTGACTTCCATATTAATTGCTTTATTTTCAACAGAATAGAAGAGAGATTTTAAATTAAATGAATAATGTTATGGCTAGATATATAATTCTTTTTTTTTGTCTTTTAGTAGTCTCCCTTGGAAAATGTTAGATGTTTATTCCCCCTACTTATTACTATTGGTGTTGGAACTCTTCGCAGGCTGCTGAGGATGGGACGGAGCACGTATGGGAATGTCCTGAGTGCAGTGATGTCGGTTCCTAACTCAACTCAACTCACTCAATCAATCCCCTACTTATTGCTTATCTAGGTGTATTCCCAGCTATCTGGTAATTCCACAGAATGCTTGAACATAATTATTAATAAGTGTAATTGATCAAGCAACGCAATACTATCATCATGTTATTCATCATCATCCAGTGCCTTGCTGGCTGGCGTGGGTGATCATGTCTCTCCACAAATGACTGTCTCCCATGTCATAGATCAATTCGTTTGTTGACTCCCATCCGTGACATGACGCAAAACTGTCAAGAATCTTTTCAGGCTTTCTTCCTCTTTCTCTCTTTCCGCAAATCGTTCCGGTTGTCACAACATGTTCCAGTTTTTGTCTTCTCATATGATTGGAATGATTATCTATGCCTCTAGACAATACTTGCTGTTACTACCTGTATCTTTCATATATAGATATATCTTATAGAACTTCACCCCTTGAAGCTTCTGTAATTATCTATAAACCAACAGAAAACCTCACAACCACCCATGAGTTGAAAGCTGCGTGCCAGACTAGCAGACCTTTCACAGAATCGGGGTAATATAATAGACATCCGAGCGTATCTTTGGGTCTGTGTACATATCCAGAATTGTATCATCATCAGTGAAGGTAGTTTTCCTCGCTCCTGGGGTCACCATCCACAGTCATTGGGGCACGACACCTCGTTGAGCTGTAATCCGATAGCTGTGCTATAAACTCATGTAATGCTACATATCTACCTCCAACGACATACATGGAACTCACTCCAGCTGCAAGAACTCATTCAATGGTGAAATTGTTTATCTGTGATGCCACTGTGTTCGCATCCATAAGGAATTCAGACGTGTTACAACAGATGTTTCCTGCGTTATCCCGTGCTGCTATGAAGAAAACAAAAGTACTCAGTGTTTCAGATGCAGCTTAAACCATATTGTCCTGTGTGGGGATGTGACAGCCTAAAACATGACAAGTGGCATCATTCTCATCTGTCAAGAAATCCGAACAGCATTCGTTAAGTCCGTGAACACCACCTTCACAAACTGACACCCAGGATCAAAGCAAACCGCCTCCCACGGGACACCAGAAAGGCAGCTTCCATTCTCAGGGTTACAGATGCTATTTTAACAATGACATTATAATTAGTAACATACACCTACACCTTTGTCCAAACCATTCATTGTTACAATCTTGGTGTGTTGCTGTCGGAAACATAACTGTCACAAGTAGATGGCTGAGCACCAAACAAAATAGTGAAGATATCAGTAATCTGGTTTACTTCATTCGTTGAGCCCTGTAGCACTGAGACAACGACATGACAATGCTTGGGTATTTACACAGCAGATCCTGCTGTAGAGTTGTGGCAGACACAACACTGTAGTTCTGCGTAAAGTATCTGTCGCAGCACCTTCCACTTGAGATTGTCATTGTTCTTGACAGGTTAGGCATCTTACCTTCAGGCTGTGAGCCTGTGTTGATGCATTTCCCTTGTCGGAAGAAAAAAACACCCCAAAAAAAACAATGTTCGTCCTAACGGACAAAAAGGTTTACAACCAAATCCATGCTAATAACGACCAGACAAAATCTTCAGACACTAGCCATAACTGGGGCAGCTCTCGAACTCCGCATAGACATATTACCTATCTTCCTCTTCTTCAGCATTCCAAGCCATTGAGGTTCTTTGCTGCAGATACAATCCATCTCCATTCGTCTCTCTGGTTGACATTCTCTTGCCAGGCGCTGATTCCAAGTGCTTGTAGGTCTGTATATATATTATCTCACCACCGTCTTCTTGGTCTACCTCGGGGTCTACGGTCATTTATGTCCTGAGTGTAAGCGAGTTTTGTTTCCCTATTATCTTCCATTCTTTCTATATGCCCCAGCCATTGCAGTCTATTAGCCTTCATGATACCAGTGATTAGCGGGGACTTAAACAGATCATAAATGTCTTTGTTGCTTCTTCTTTTCCACTCTCCACTTTGTGTATCCCTAATGGGCCCAAAGATGCGTCTTAAGACCTTGTTCTCAAAGGTTTGTAACAAGGCTTCGTCTTCTTTAGTTGTACTGCAGGTTTCAGAGCCATACAGCACAACTGGTCTGATCAGTGTTTTGTATATTGTGATCTTGGTGTTACGAGATAGCGCATTTGATTTTAGCAGATGTTGTAGTGCATAGTATATCTTATTTCCAGAGATGATTCTAGCTTGCATTTCTTCCCTTATTATGTTGGAGCAGTTGAAGACTGTATCCAGGTATTTGTATGTTTCCGTTCTTTTAATGGTCATATTATCTATTTGTATGAGGCCAGAGTTTTAGCCGTTCCTTCTCTTGAAATTACCATATATTCTGTCTTATCTTGGTTGATAACCAACCCTATTTGTTGAGCTTTTTCCTTTAAGTGAGTCAATATTTCCGATGTCTCTTGTTCATTTTCCACTATAATATCTATATTATCTGCATAAACAGGCTGATAGGCTAGCACGGAATGCACCTCTTGGTGGTATCTTGCCTATGGACAAGGGGGAGGTGGTCGTGCGCTTGTGGGACCAGGTGGAGAAGGCGGAGGACCAGATTGAGAACCCATATGTGGAAAGAATGAGATTGCGGGGGATCGGCAGGGGTTCTGGAAGAATCTCAAATCTGAGAGGGAAGACCAGGAGAACTTTTAATCTGATAGCGGTGGGACTTATTAGTAGTATGACTCTTCGCTGGCTCTTGAACGAGGGGACTGAGCACGTATGGGAATGTCCTGAGTGCAGTGATGTCGGTTCTTAACTAAACTCAACTCAAATCATCTGCATAACCAAGCAGTCTGGATGTTCCTCCAATAGCACATTCCTCCTTTACCTTCCTTACAACTTTCCCTAGAGCCAGATTGAAAAAGAGCGGCGATAGTGCATCACATTGTTTCAAGCCAGATGTTATTTGGAAAGGGTCTGATTTCCTGCCTTTATACGTTACTATATTATAAATATCTTCCATGCATAGTCTGATCTTGTTGATTAACTTCCTTGGTATTCCAAATTCCTGCATAGCACTCCATAGACTATTCCTATGGACAATAAAAAAATCCCTTGGCAGTTGGAAATCGAAAAAGAGTAGCCTAACGGCGCTGCCCGGGCAAAATTTCGAGTTAAAAATGTACCCAAAGTATTTCAGGATCCTCGCTGGTGCTACGGAGTTCGTGCACTGAGCTGAGTTTCTCCAAACTCAGATTTGAGTTAGGGGGAGAACGGAGCACTTATGGGTTACACCGTGTGCCGTGATGTTGATCCATCGACTAAACTAAACTAAACTAAACTATGGACACTATCATAAGCATTTTTAAAATCCACAAAAATGTTATGGAGATCTCTTTTATATTCCCAATTTTTCTCGGCTATTTGTCTTAAGATAAATATCTGATCTATTGTTGTTCTGTTTTGTCTAAAACCCGCCTGGTAGTCACCTAATATGTCTTCTGAATATGGTTTTAGTCTATTTAGTAATACCGCGGATAGTATCTTATAGCTTGTGGACAGTAGTGATATCCCTCTATAATTTTCACATTGGAACTTGTCTCCTTTCTTAAAGATAGGTATCAACAATGACTCTTTCCAGTCATGGGGTAGTTATTCTGTCCGCCAGATTTTTATTATTAGTTCGTATAGCTTTAGATGTAATGCATGGCCACCTGCCTTTATAAATTCAGCAGCAATTCCATCAGTCCAGCTGCCTTATTGTTTTTAAGTCGTGTTATTACATATAGGCATTTCTTCAAAAAAAAAGGTTCTTCAATTTGTGGCTCACACGTTAGAACCTCTTCCTATGGGAAAGTGTTACTTGGAGCTTCACAATTTAGTAATTCAACAAAGTATTCTTTCCATAGTGTTACACATTTCCTCATTGGTATTTATCATATTCCCATTTTTGTCTTTAAACCAACTGTTGTGTTGATGCCCTCGTTTCATTGACTTCAGTTCTTTAAAAAACTTTCTGGATTCATTTTTCTGGTGATTAGTTTCCATATCTTTGATTATATTGGTCATATATTCTCGCTTCCTGCTGCCGAACTATTTTTGTAGCCTCTTTACATTCAGTTCTATATTGCTCTTCATTTTGAATGTTGTTGATGTTATTTAGCCATAACTGTCTGGCATTCTTTTTCCAAGTGACTGCTTCTTCACATTTTTGATTGAACCATCTGTTCTTTCTATGCGTGGTTAACACACCGAGACATTCTTCTGCGGTAGTTTGAATTGTATTCTTGATGTTCAACCAAGTTTGGTCAACGCTTTCCTCCAACGGGTTTTGTAGAATTTCAAGTTTACATTTTATTTCATCTGCAAATTTCTCTTTGACTGTAATTTCTTGTAGTTTTTCTCTGTTATATGTTGGGTGTAACCTTTGTTGTTTAGCATAGAAAGCTCTCTTAAGTTTTATTTAAAATTTTGCCCCAACGAGGAAGTGGTCGCTATGGCACTCAGCTCCTCTATAGCTTCTAACTTGTTGTATGTTTGATGCATTTTTGTTGTTAATTAAAATGTGATCTATTTGATTATAGGTTCTCTTGTCACATGATTTCCAAGTTTGTTTATGTATATCCTTTCTTTGCAGTCTGGTACTGCTGATCTGCAGTCCTTTGGCTTATACTAGGTTGGTGACTCTCCATCCATTATCATTTGAAGTTGTATGTAGGCTTTCCATACCGGCAACTTTTTTATGCTCTCTACCTATTTTTGCGTTGAAGTCTCCCAGCACAATCAGGATGTCCTGTTTGGGGGTTTCTTCTATGACATCTTCCAGATCATTATAAAAGGTCATCTTTAATATCATCTTCTTTCTCTTCAGTAGGTGCATGTACATTAACCATCGTTATATTTTTCCATTTACCTTTTATTCTTAATTTACTAATCCTGTCATTAATAGCTTTAAAGTTTAGAACGTTCCCCCAGTAACTCTTTTTTTTTTAATGACAAATCCTGTTCCTAATTCATGTTTATTTTGAGTATTTCCTCCATATATTATAACCATTCTATTTTGCTCTAAAGTACCCTCTCCTGGCCACCTTATTTCTTGTATTGCTGTTATATCCATATGATATTCAACCAGCTCCCGGTTAGTTCTTCGGCCGCTCCAGCTCGATATAGTGTCCGTATATTCCATATTCCAAATCTCAAAAGTCCGTTAACGTTCCAAGGTCGTTGTCCAAATAAGTCAGTCTGAATTCGAGGCGCATGTATCTGTTTCATAACAAAATACTTTTTACAAAGGTGGGGATGTTAACCCCACGCTTCAACCCCCGACCTGGAAGACCAGGGTGTTTCTCTTTGTCTGTTCTCTACCCTTTGACCTATCCGGCTTTGGAGGCCCTGCTGGTAGCTACGCTACCGCCGGCATAGCTCTCAGGGTCATTGAGAAACTCAAGCTCCCCCACCACGACAAGGTGGAAACACCATCGGGGGTGTATTACCTATAGTTAATATAAATGAACATAAGTCATTAGGTCTTTTAATTTATAGACATTTACATTGGAGCTCCCATGCCCACGTTCTTACCCAGAAAATAGCACAGAACGTTTACCAACATGCTAACATCCAGCACTTCCTGGACGAAAGCACGCGACAGTTATTCTATACATCCTATATTCAATCTCATCTCCATTATTGTTCCACAGTCTGGGATGGTTGCCCTAAATCCAATATGAAACGACTTTGTTCTCTTCAAAAGTGGGCTATACTTCTAGTTTCTGGCACAAAACACGCTGAAAGGGATAATTTATATAGTCATCTAAGGTTTCTACCACTTCGAAAGCGATTCCTTTTTAACAAAGTCAAATTAGTGAGTAAAGTAATATCTAAAATTACCGCAGAGTATCTTCAACCGTTGACTCACTCTCATTTAATGAACAGCAAGCGCTTACATTTATTATATGTTCCAAAACCTAGATTGGACTTATACAAAACTTGCTTTGCGTATTCTGGTGCCAATTTGTGGAATGATCTTCCAACAAATCTTAAAACTTCAATGATAGTCTCTACACATTCAACCGAGAACTCTTTCAATACTTACTCCATACCGACTATATGCCTCTATAAGTCACCTAGTAGTAGTATTTTTCACTATGCGTTTGTGTGAGAGAGAGCGTGTGAAAATGAGTAAGAGAGGATGTAAGAGAGTGAGTGAGTGATAGAGTAAGTATGAGACAGGGGGTACGGGGTGTTAGGCATTGGTAACACCTTTGGTAAGGATGACTCTCACGTCCTTTTCAGGACCCATCCCCCAGTGGTCCATGCCTGACACCTAGCTCGTGCCTGTGGCTCCTAGTAGCTGTCAGCATGCGACAGCGGTAACCCCCCGGGCAACAGCTGTGAGAGGCTGGCTAAACCAGGTATGGGTATCCGATTTGGTGTCAAACCAAAAAGTAAACTAGGGTGTGCCTACCCAGCATGTGAAGACAGGATTCGGCAGACTGCGCGGAAGAAATCATTCCTGATTCAACGGGCAAGACGGCGTTTACCTGCAAAGCGTTGTGGAACGTAATGAGCACGGCAAGGGACGTAGAGCGCCCTGGTCATCCACTGCACCTGTATTCGTCTCCAGTCGTCTCGACTTGTCTTGCCACTGGACTCAGATGGACTCAGGCGAGAGAGTCAGGTCGACGAATTGCGCAACTCTTCCTCACTTTAATGCAAGTCATCGCGCAAGTCATTCTTCATCCAACGTCATATATCACCTTCAAGCCCTGTGGCGATGGGCGAGCGGTGAAGCGGCAGGCGTGGGTACGCTGGCAGCCGTAGTCGCAGACCTGCACACAGGCGGCTCAGGCCATATGGTCGTCTTCTACTGACCGGCAGTGGGATTTGGCAGCCCCCTGAGCGACTGAGCAGCCCTCTATAGGAACACACTGCTCACCTCCATAGCATGAGGAAGGGGCTAGAAAAGGTGCCCTAAACATTGTCTGCTCCATCACTACCTAACCAGCTAGCCGTGGTTGGTGGGTACCCTAACTGCGGTCGACATACAAAGAAAGATAAAACAAGCAAAGCTAAAAGAGTAAACCAAATTCCCTTAACAATTGGAACTTGGAATGTACGCACCCTACTTGACAGAGACGGTGCGTCGGGTCCAGAGAGACGAACAGCACTGATTGGGAAAGAGCTGGGCAGGTACAACATCGACATTGCAGCCTTGAGCGAGACACGACTTGCAGAAGAAGGCCAAACATGTGAAATAGGTGCCGGCTACACATTTTTCTGGAGTGGAAGGAAAAGCGAGGAAAGACGTCAATCCGGTGTGGGATTTGCCATTAAGTCGGCCCTGGTCGACAAATTAGCTGGATTCCCAAAGGCTATAAACGACAGGCTCATGACCATGAAGTTGCCCCTGCTGAATGGAAGGAAGCATGCAACCATTGTGAGTGTCTACGCACCAACTATGACCAATGAAGATGATGTCAAGAACACATTCTATGAGGACCTGCACAATGTATTAACATCTGTTCCCAAAGGAGACAAACTTATACTCCTTGGGGATTTCAATGCCAGAGTAGGCATTATTGGAAAGCATGGAGTCGGAAATTGTAACAGCAATGGACTCCGCCTCCTTCAGACATGTGCCGAACATGATCTCCTGATTACGAACACAATTTTCCGTCTCCCAATGAGAAATAGGACATCGTGGATGCACTCTCGCTCGAAACACTGGCACCTCATTGACTATGTCATCGTCAGGAGGAGTGGCAGACAAGACGTTCGAGTGACAAAATCCATGTGTGGTGCCGAATGTTGGACAGACCATCGTCTCATTGTCTCGAAAATAAACATTCACATCAGGCCATCACGGCGTCCTAAAGGGACGAAATGCAAAAAAAGCTAAATGTCACCCGCCTAAACAGCAAGAAAATGCAGCAGTTGTTTGAAAATATGCTGGAAGACCGAATCAAGCCCAATGCTGCAGTGAAACAGGATACAGAAACAGAATGGAGATCCCTAAAGGACATAATTTACAACACTGCTATGGAAATCCTGGGTCAGCCCCCCCCCCCCCCCCCCCCCCCCCCCCCCCCGAAAGCATCAAGACTGGTTTGATGAAAATTCCGAAGACATCAACCAATTGCTGGCCGAGACGGGAAACATCTTCTCCTCAAGGCACATTTGAATGACCCAAAGTCAACATTAAAAAAAAAAGATGCTTTCAAGAACATTCAGAGAGTAGTGCAGCAGAAACCTCGGCACATGCGGGACTCCTGACTGAGCAGCAAAGCTGATGAAATTCAGGGCTTTGCCGACAGACATGAAATGAACAACTTCTACGACTCACTGAAAGCGGTTTATGGTCCTACATCACCAGGCATAGTTCCCCTCCTCAGTGCAGATGGGGGGAAATTGGTCACCGATAAGAAAGAAATCCTTCAACGCTGGGCAGAGCATTTCAGCAAAATCTTAAATGCAACTTTCTTCTTCGATGATGAAAATATCAACTGCCTTCCTCAAGTTCCCACCAATGAGACACTTGATGACCTGCCAACCATAGTGGACGTAAACAAAGCCATCCAGCAACTCTCCAGCGGCAAGGCACCTGGTCCTGACTCCATCCCAGCAGAGATATACAAGGCAGGTGGGCCTGTCCTAACAGAGCAGCTTCATCAAGTCATTACAAACATATGGGTGAACGAGACAATGCCCAAAGATTTCAAGGACGCGTCAATAGTCCACCTTTACAAACGTAAAGTAAACCGCCAATCCTGTGACAACCACCGAGACATCTCCTTGCTTTCAATTGCAGGGAAGATACTCGCCAGAATTCTTCTCAATCGCCTCACAGCCCATCTCGATCCAGGTCTTCTTCCTAAGAGTCAATGTGGCTTCAGAAAAGAACGTGGGACTGTTGGCATGATTTTCGCTGCAAGGCAGCTGCAAGAGAAATGTCAGGAACAGAACTGCGAAATGTTCTCCACTTTCATTGACCTTACCAAGGCTTTTGATACAGTCAGCAGAGAAGAACTGTGGAAGATTATGGCAAAATATGGCTGTCCACGAAAGTTTGTCCAAATAGTGCGGCTATTTCATGACGGCATGCAGGCAAGAGTACAGGAAAATGGTGAACTGTCTGAACCCTTTCCTGTCACCAATGGAGTGAAGCAAGGATGTGTCCTGGCACCAACACTGTTCAGCCTCATGTTTTCAGCCATGTTGATGAATGCCTTCGAGAACGATGACATTGGAATAGACATCAACTACCGTATGGATGGAAAGTTATTCAATCTCAGAAGGCTGAAAGCTAAAACCAAAATTAACAGCGACACCGTCAGAGAGCTCCTGTTTGCTGATGATTGCGCTCTATACGTCAACTCAGAGGCGGACATGCAACATTTCAGCTTTCTCACATGCCTGTGCCAACTTTGGGCTCAATATCAACTTGGAGAAGACTGTAGTTATGTGCCAGCCAGCTCCAGGGAATAATCACACGATGCCGAATATCAAGGTGAATGGTCATAGACTAAGTATTGTGAACAAATTTATCTATCTTGGCAGCACTGTGTCACAAGCTGCCACAATTGATGATGAAGTGAATGCAAGAATCTCCAAGGCCAGCGCGACCATTGGCAGACTACAAGAATGTATGGGACAGAAATGTAATAAGCCTGCAAACAAAGCTGAAAGTTGTATTATCCACACTGCTATATGCTTGTGTAACCTCGACTGTTTATCAGCGACACGCTAGGAAATTAAACCACTTTCACACAGTCTGCCTAAGGAAGCTACTGAAGATTAAATGGCAAGACAAGATTCCAGACACTGAAGTCCTAGAAAGAGCATCCATGCCCAGTATCCACACTATACTGATGAAGAATCAGATTCGTTGGGCTGGTCACTTGACTCGCATGCCAGATCACAGGCTCCCTAAACGAATTTTTTACAGCGAACTTCGTTGTGGTAAACGCTCCCAAGGTGACCAGAGGAACCGCTTTAAAGACACTCTGAAAATCTCACTGAATGCTTTTGGAATTCATAATGACACCTGGGAGGCTGCAGCCAGAGACCGAAATTCGTGGCGTGCATCATTACGCAAAGGTGCAGTCATATGTGAGGCAACCAGGACTGCAAGAGCTGTGAAGAAAAGACAGGACAGAAAAACCACTGCAGGAAATCCTCCTCCAGAGACGTCAATCATTCTTTGCCCACATTGTCAAAGAACATTTCGAGCCAAAATAGGCCTTATCAGCCATCTTAGAACCCACGGCTCCACACCTTCAACCCCACTGGATGAAATGAATAGTCATAATCATTCTTGATGGACAAACAACAACAAGTATGAGACAAAGAGAGCGAGAGAGTGTGTGCATGTGTGTGAGAGAGTAAGAGAGAGTGAGAGCGAGTGAGAGCGAGAGAGAGAGAGAGAGAGAGAGAGAGAGAGAGAGAGAGAGAGAGAGAGAGAGAGAGAGAGAGAGAGAGAGAGAGAGCACTGCGTATCTCATCATGTTTATATCGATTCCAGGAATTACATTCTTTATGTAATTGCATAACCTTTTCTTCGTTACACAATGTATAACATATTGTTTTCATTTTCATAATTTTTTTTCCATTTGGGGATGTGTGTGTGTGTGTGTGGGGGGGGGGGGGGGGGATATCGGTGGGTGGGAAGATGTGTTGGTGACATATGCGTGTGGGGAAACGTGCGGGTGGGTGAGAATGTGTGTGTGGACGAGGGACGTGTGGGTGGGTGATGTGTATTTTAGGTGGGGACCGGTGAGAGGGTTATGTTTTTTAAGTGGGAGTGTGTGTATGGGTGTTGGTTGGTAGTGGAATTTGTGGATGTGGGTGAGTGTTAATGTGTGTGTGGAAATGCGTGGGGTGTGTGTGTGTGTGAAATATGGGTTGGGTGTGGGGGTGGGAAGACGTATATATGTGAGAGGGTAGTATATATGGGTGGTGGGTGTGTGAGGGTTGGAGGTGTGTGTTTGAGTAGGTGGTTGAGAGTTTGTGGGTGGGTGGTGGAGGATATATGGGTGGGTGAGTAAGTGTTAGTGGGTGGAGGATGTGTGTGTGGGTGGGGAGATGAGACAACGAGAGAATTAGTGTGTGTGAATGAAGCAAAAACGAATGAAAGCTAGAGAGTGTTGAGCACATATATGTCATGTTACGTGCCATTCCATGTTTTTTTTTTCTGTATGCTCATCATTCATATTATCATTTAGAAATAATGAGAGAAAAGAGAGAGAGAGAGAGAGAGAGAGAGAGAGAGAGAGAGAGAGAGAGAGAGAGATAGAGAGAGAGAGAGAGAGAGAGAGAGAGAGAGAGAGAGAGAGAGAGAGAGAGAGAGAGAGAGAGAGAGAGAGAGAGAGTTAAATTGCATCACTAATTTTTACGTTACACAATGTATATGTACAATTTTCTTAATTTTTGACAAACTTTGCGAGAATTGTCACGACAATCTTCAGTTTATATGTGTGTGTAAAGTGTGGGAGTTTGTTCATACTAGTTTCAGTGATTATGTGAGGCAGCATGTAAGTGTCTAGATGTGAGGGTGTGTGTGTGTGTTATGTGGGAGATGAGGTCTGTGTGTGTGGATAGTGGATATGTGCATGGTGGATGTATGTGTGGAGGGTAGTGTGAGTGGGGGATGGGCGTGGGTGGACAGGGGATGTGTGGTGGGTGATGGATGTGTGTGTGGGTGGGGTGATTATGTGAGGCAGCATGTAAGTGTCTAGATGTGAGGGTGTGTGTGTGTGTTATGTGGGGGATGAGGTCTGTGTGTGTGGATAGGGGATGTGTGCATGGTGGATGTATGTGTGGAGGGTAGTGTGAGTGGGGAATGGGTGTGGGTGGCTAGAGCATGTGTGGTGGGTGATGGATGTGTGTGTGGGTGGGGGATATTTAGGTGAATGGTTGGAACTGTGCGGGTGTTGGTGGGTGAGGGTTGTGTTGGTGGCTAATGTGTATCTGGGTGGGTGGGTGGATGGACGAGGGATGTGTGGGCGAATGAGTGTGTGGGGGATGTGTGTGGGTTGAGGGATGGGAGTGGCGGGATTGCTGTGGGTATGTCAGTGTGGGTGGAATATATGTCTTTGTGGTTGGAGGTGTGTGTGGGTGAGTGGGGAATTTATGTGTCGGTGGGTTGAGGGATGGGTGTGGCGGGATTGGTGTGGGTATGTTAGTGTGGGTGGAATATATGTTTTTGTGTTTGGAGGTGTGTGTGGGTGGGTGGGGAATTTATGTGTCGGTAGTGAGGGTGTTTGTAAGAGGGGGATGTGTGGGCGGGTAGGTTATGGGTGAAGAGATGTGGGTGAGGGATGTGTGGCTGGGGATTATGTGGGGGGACGTATGTATGGGTGGGGGTATGCGTATATCGGTGGGGTGTTGTATGAGAGGGGAGATGTGTAAGGATGAGGGGTGTGTGGGTGGGTGGGGGAGGTGTGACTGGGTGTGGGAAGTGTGGGTGGGTAAAGGATGTATGTGAGGGTTGCGGATGTATGTTTGGCTGGATGGTTGGGATGTGTGAGTGTGAGTGGGTAGATGGGCAATGTATGTGTTGATGGGTGGGTGGGGGATGTGTGGGTGTGAGTGACTGAGGGATGAGTACGTGAGTTGATGTATGTATGTGAGGAATGAGTGTATGTGTGGGGGATGTGTGTGTGTGGGTGGGTGGGAAGATGTGTGTGTGGGTTGGAGTGTGTGGGGTATATGTAGGTGGTGGAATGTGTGTAGGGGATGTGTGTATGGGTGGTGAGATGTGTGTGTTGGTGGGGGATGTGTGGTTAAGGGGTGTGTGGTTAAGGGATGTGTGACTGGGGGATGGGTGTCCTGGGGGTGGGTGGGTGGAGGATGTGTGGGTGGGTGAGTGTGTGTAGCTTTGGGGATGGGTGGTGTGTGTGGGGGGGAGGGGGGGTTCTGGATGTGTGAGTGGGTTGTGGGAGATTGTGCGGGTGGGGATGTGTGCAAGTGGGGGAAATTCGGGTGGGTGAGAGTTTTGTGTGGGTAGGTGCGGGATGTGTAGGTTGGCGGGGATATGTGTGGGTGGGGGAATGTGTGGTTGAGGATGTGTGTGGGTGGGTGGGAGTGTGGGTGTGTGTTGGTAGGTGGAGGATGTGTGTAGGTGGGGAAATGTGTGTAGGTGGGGGATGTGTGGGTGGGTGATAGGTAGGTGGGGGCATGTATGTGTGCCTGGGGGTGTGTGGATTGGTGGGAGATGTGTGTGTGTGGAATGTGTGGTGAGTGGGAGATTGGTCAACGATAAGAAAGAAATCCTTCAACGCTTTGCAGAGCATTTCATTCATTCATTCATTCATTCATTCAGTAGCATGTCCTTTGCAGAACCTCGCTCCCATAACAACCTTCCGGAAAACCTCTCGATCATAAGCAAGATGTCCCGCGTCCGATACACCCATTTGGAGATCATCCGCCACATCCTGCACCCATCTTCTCTTTGGCGTTCTATCTTCCTTTCTTCCCAGGCATATACCCCTCCATTATTGTTCTCTCCAAGCTTTCGTGACGTTTCAAGTGACCAAAATATTTCAATTTTCTATGTTTCATCGCCTTTAATAGCCAACCTTCTTCAATATGGAGCTCTTGAAGTATGGGTGCATTTGTTCTTTTCTTTACCCAAGATATTCTCAGAACTCGTCTATAACATTTATATTCTAAGGCATTTATGCACTGTTCAGCTTGTTTAGTAAGTGTCCAGGTCTCACAGGCGTATTTTGCTATTGAAAAGATGCATGCTCCTAAACATCTAATTTTTGTAGTTCTGTCTGTTCCGCACCACAATTTATTCAGTTGTTTTAGTCATTTAAGCGCAATAGATATTCGCCTTTTAATTCTTTCATTGTGTCACCATTGTTTGTAATCAATGACCCAAGATTTTTGAAATATTCCACCACATCAATTTTTTCTTCATTAACATATATTTCTTTCTCCATAGTGGGTTTATCTGTATGCATTATCTTTGTTTTTGCTACGTTAAGATATAAGTTGTGATTTTCACTATTCAATTGGGTTGAGGCTATTAGGTTTTCTATGCAAGTCTGTGTTGTGGATAGCAATACTGTATCATCAGCATACCGAATCTCTGGTATGTCATGACCACCGATATTTAGGGCATCATATAGCGCCCTGTTTATATCATCTCTTACATTTCTCATTATATTTTCGGCGTACAGGTTAAACAAATAGGGGGACAGCACACATCCCTGATGGACTCCTTGCTTGATGTCAAACCAATCTGATGTCTCGCCATCTATTCTAACCGCTGCTTTTTGGTCTAGGCAGAGCATTCTTATGAGTTGTATTACATATGATGGAAAGCCCATATTCCTCATGATTTCGTAAAGTTTCTGATGTTGTACACCAGTGGTTCTCAACCTTTTTTTGCCCGTTCCCCCCTTCACCATATTTTCAGAACGTCATTCCCCCCCCCCCCCCCTTTTCCAACTTTCCAAAATTGTCAGCCTCAAAAGGTGCATTAAAAATAACATGCCTTTAATTGTGAAAATACTTATTTTCTTCCATAGTTGTACATAACCTTCACATGTAAAGATACATTTTATAGTGTAGTTTTATACAGTTAATAGCAAATGAATATGCTGATGGATATTAAAACTTACATAGAAGCATTTTACATTCGAAATATTTTATTAAAACACCACATTAATCATACTACAATAAACAAACAGTTAAAACGTCAAAGAATTGTAGCTTAATATACGACACCAGGATGCCAGAAAATTGTGCTTCATCAAACAAAACGCTCATTACAAAACCTGGATATTGTAGATTCATAGTTTAAATGAAAATTGTAATCAATGAGAACACTGTGATTGTTTTCCCCGCAGCAATTCTGAAACACGCGGAGGAGTGCTTGAAAGGGCACAACGGAGATCGTTTTCAACATCTAATCTGTTGCGTCGTTTCGTTTTAATTTCTAGCAGAGCTGAAAAGCCTGACTCACAAAGATATGTTGACGCAAATGGAAGCAATGCACGGATTGCTTTTTCTGCCACTTTTGGGTATGAACCGCACATTAAAGGCCAAAAGTCTGTGATTGGTTTCTCACTGAACGCATCCCTTGCCCACGAATCATTTTTCAGCTCCAGAAATTCATCTTGACAATCATCAGAAACTTTTTCAACTGATAATTTGAATGGGTTTCGCACCAAATCTAGCTCATCATCACTAAGTTCAGGAAAATATCGCTCAAATTCATTTTCTAGCACTATCAAATGCTGCACAATTTCATTTTTTGCAAATTATGGAAGTACTTAGTCTTTACCATCAACAACGAGAACGGATGACAGCTTCTCAAACATTGCAACATTTGTCATATTGACCTTTCTTTTCCAGTTTTCCAGCTTGCCCATAAAAGCTCTCAAGGCATCTACAAATTGTATGATATTTGTATTCCTTCCTTGCATCTGAAGATTGCGTTTATTCAACAGCTCAAAAATATAAACTAAATAGGCAAGGAGCATGATCCATTCCTCATCATCCAGCCAGGCGAAAAAGTCCATTTTACCCTGAACTTAAAAAAATAATTTGAGCTCGTCTCTCAGCTCATATACTCGCGCAGTTACATTTCCTCTTGACAGCCATAGAACATTTGTGTGGAAAAGAAGCAAATGGTGGCCTGCATCCATGTCAACGCATAACTGCTTAAAAAGCCGTGAGTTGAGAGCTCCTCCTTTGATAAAATTCACTATCTGAACGGTTTGATCCAAAACCTTCCCCAAAGGAGCTGGAAGTGTTTTGGAGGCCAGTGCTTGACGATGGATCATGCAATGAATGCCTTTCACTTTTGGGGCACGTTTCTTCACACTAACTTGAAATCCTGATTTGGTCCCCAACATAACTGGTGCTCCATCTGTACATCACCCACACATATTATCCCATAAAAGATTTTCTGATTCAAGGAAAGATGAAACCTTTTCCAAAATATCAGAGGCCATGGTAATTGTTTCCAGAGGAGAACAAAAAAGAAGTTCTTCTTTAAATGATCCTGAATGCACATACCTTGCAAACACTATCAACTGAGAACACGATGCCACATCAGTCGATTCATCAATTTGAATTTAATAGAGCCCAAATGTTGCAGACTTGATCTCTTGCACAACTTGATCCTTTGTCAAAGTCCTAGATACCTAGGGGAATGAAACTTGGGTTCATACAGGCAACAAACTCCGTTCTGATACCATCTTATATGATTTATTTACAGTAAGCTGGCAAAGAATAGTTTTCGCAGCCAGCGACGTGGAAAACATGATCATAGGAGTTTACAACAAATCCATCGTACATAATCATTACAACAAACTCTATCATCTATCTATCGAGTGAGTAACACTCCTAAATACACTTGTGTATTCAATCTATCAAGTCCCCCTTAAGTTAAGGCCTGTTGCTTGTTCGATGTCCAGTCGGCGTCTGCCCTCTAACGTGTCTCGATCGGACACGGGCTGTAACTCTCCTCGAGCTTCTCGTGGAACAGGTCTTGGCACGCGGTCAGCGTGTCCACGGAGCTGTAGGCGAACTGACCTATGCTTCTCGAAGGCTCTAGATTGTTCGAGCATTCGAGTGTATCTCCCTTGTATTGGGGTTATGCCCCTTCTCTAATTTCCTTCTATCTTTATGTTTCTACCGACTCCATGTGAGACTCTGACAGGGGTCCCCCTCCCCCCGCTTCTATGGGTTAGTATATGGTAATTAGTCTGCACTAATTCTGTCATAGGATCACATGAAGTTGGTGTTTGGTAGTTTCGTGGATGGGAACCTGGTCATATATATATTTGCACTATTAACTCATGTATTTCCCCGTACCACAATCCAGGGTGATTGCTGGAGAGTCCCTATCTCTTCCATATCCTTAAAAATGCTTATCCGACCGAAGTTTCCTGACGCTTCTAGTTGTATTTGCAACCGCGCCCTTCTCAAGTATCCATTTGATACCCAGATATTAAACTCTGTGTTAGAGAGGTTTAACAAGACAAATTGTCTTGGCTTATTTAAGAACACTTGCAATTCTTGTCCTGAATGTGTACTTTGATACACTTTTACTTCCGTATGTTTTATAGTGCTTAATATATATACGCACTCTTGTTTTCTCCCAAGTAACTACTTATGTTCCTGTTTGCCTGTTAGTGTGTTTACTGCTTTGTTACTTGCTCTAATAAAATGTGTGTGATTTATTTGTTAGTATTTAGTTTTATGAGTATGTCCTACCTAATGTCTAAAGTGTGTGCTACCTGTGTGTATGTGGTGTGTAGTAGATCTCCATGTGTTACGAGCTGGAATATCCCTTGTCATGAATTACGACATCTGTGTAACGCATGTACAGGGTATTCAAACAGTGATTCTTAGAGTGAACCTATTTTATCTAACACTTAACATGTATACACAATTTTAGACAAATGTTACATTTTACACTCAAAACGCAGACCAATTAAAATAAATACTTTGTGCGTACAATTTGTCCGCTCAGTATATCGCTCTCTCGTTTAATTCATTCACTCTCTGATTCGCACACCTTTCATTAAATATAATAATTTGTTGAAATATACAAATTAAGGTGAGGTAAATGTTTGTCGCCCTTAGAAAAAGGAAACTGGCGATATGCTATATTCAAAACATCAAGTACTATCTGTACTGGTGATAAGAAATGGTTTATAAATTAAATTGCAACAATTGTATTGGGAGAAAGTTTTAACTATGAATGAAAATGTTTGTGACATATTATGATAGAAAATGTACAATTTACATGTTCACATATTTAATGTATATAATAAAGCACAAATGTAATACACATTTAACTAATAACATTAAATTAATTAACTCCAACGACGATCCGTGTGTTGTCGTTCTTTCGTCCGTGTGCTGTTCTAATAATGTTTTAGAGTTCGTAGGTAACGTTTTGGTGTCACATTCCTGTGTTATCTCTCATATGTCGTCATTGTCATAGTATATTGCTGCTTGTATGTTGCGATGTTTTGTTCCGTTAGTTTGCGAAGTCAATAGAAATCACGTGTATGCACAGTTATTAATATTCACATGATAACTTTCAGTTCTGTGATTGATGAAATAACTTCACAAATGTTAGTATTCACAGTTTGGAATGTTTTTGATGTACTGCTAATTGCCAATGTGGTTCAATATAGTTAGCGGTTCTCAAAGTTTCATGTCTGTGATAGCTATAAGTAGAGTGTTAAATCAGCTGTCGACACTTCCAAATTAAAGTTCTACAGTAAGTGTAGAGGTACACTCTTTTATGCAACAGACTAAAATATCACAGCTTATCATATGGCCACTAATTAATGTAAATAGTGTTAATCTGCTGGTGCATTGGTTAATCGTGATAATATGTCAGGTATTATATTATCAGTACCTTTAATGTGATGGATTTCAAAGTCGAAATCCTGAAGAAGAAGACACCATCTCGCTAATCGATGGTTCTTGGGGTTGCCATCTTTAATCACCAGCAGTGGCGAATTATCCGTCAGAACAACGAAATGGGAACCTAAGAGGAACTTAGATAAACGACTAACACAAAAAACCAAACTTAGTGCCTCCAATTCAGCTGTCGAATAATTGGTTTCCGTTGCTTTCAATTTACGGCTGACATACAGGATCGGGTATCTCACGTGTTCGTATTCCTGCATCAGACATCCTCCAATGGCGATTGCACTTGCATCTGTAGTTAATATAAATGGTAAATCTATGTTTGGTAACTTCAATATGGGTGGGTTCGAAAAAATGGTTTTCAATTTGCAAATTGCATCCTCTAAACGGATACTCTTACATAATTTGTCTGGTTGACTTTTGGTCAACAAATTTGAAAAGACTGATGTAAGTTCTGCCCAGTTTGGTATAAATTTGGCATAATAGTTTATGAGACCTAAAAGACTTCTGACCTGTTTTTTTTGTGTAGTTGGTACTTGCAGGTTGAGAATTTTCGATACAATTCTATCGTCTGTAAGTAGTTTACCTTCCGAAATTCTATGACCTAAGAAGTCTATTTGTTTATAGCCTATTTCAACCTTGGAAGGTTTGACAGTGAGTCCAAAAAGACGGATTTGATTCAAGACTTGTCGGAGTGTAAGTAAGTGAGAAGTCATGGCTGAAGAATGGATACAAATATCATCTATATAGGATTGTACATCCTTGATGCCGTGTAATAACAGTCTAGTTAATCTAACAAATGTGGCAGGTGCGTTTTTCAGGCCAAAAGGAAGATATTTCCATTCATATAAGCCAAGTGGTGTAGAGAATGCGGTTATATGCCTTGAAGAGGGAGATAGTGGTATCTGCCAATAACCTTTTGCTAAATCAAGTTTAGAAAAAATGGATGATTTAGACATATTCAAAATGAGGTCTTCACAGCTGTACATTGGCTCAGCATATGTCATTGTTACAGTATTGACCCTTCTGTAATCTATGCATAAACGAATGGTTTGGTCCTTTTTCTTCACCAGAACAATTGGAAAAGTGTATTCGGACATGGACTTTTGTATTATTTTGTTTTGTTCTAAGTCTAATATTTCCTTGTCCAGATTTGCTCTATAATGTAATGGAATTGAGTATGGTCTACATTTGATAGGCGTTACTTCTGTCAAAATGATGGCAAATGATTTTCAATTTGCCATTTAAATAGATTTCGTAGTCAACTTCCGAAATTCTTCTAATAACTTTAAATGGTCCTTGCCAAGAGGTTGAAAGTAAATTTCTCTTGTCAGGTAATAATAACAACATCTCTTGATTAGGATGTAATACAATGGTTCTTGCACCCTTGTTCGCGTACTGCCTGTACATAAAACCTTTCTCCTGCAAAGATGATCTGGCTAGTATACAGGATCTAATGATTTTGTCTCTGGTGTCAGTGACTAAATCATAGGTGGAAACTGGTAATTGGGTGTTTACGGGTTGCGATATCATATCTCTGTACATAGAGAGAGGTCCTCTTGGATTTGCTCCATATATTAATTCGAAAGGAGAGAACCCAGTGCTCAACTGCGGCACTTCTCTATAAGCGAACAGCACCGTTGGGAGAAGTATATCCCAATCGGCTGGATTTTCAGTTGTAACTTTGGATAACATATGTTTTAGGTCCCCGTTCAATTTTTCGCAAATTCCGTTCGCGGACGGTCGATAGGGGCTTGTAAAACATTGTTTTATGCCGAGTAACTTAGTTACCGATTGAGTGGCATTAGATATGAACTGCGTTCCTCTACCTGATATTATCTTTTCCGGAAAGCCAAAACGGGAGAATATTTGTAAAAATACGTCCGTCACATCTTTAGAGGAGATTGATTTTAACGGAATCATTTCTGCCCACCTTGAACACAGATCCACGAGTGTAAAAATGTACCTATTTCCTTTGTTTGAAATGTGGTTTAAAGGACCCACTAAATCAACCGCAACTATTTGAAATGGTCTTGAGGCCGTTGTGGTTGATTGGATTTCTGCAGTAGGGTTTTTTCCCTTCTTAATTAACTTTTGACAGATATCACAAGATTTGCAATAATTTTTTATGTGCTGGCAAAATTTAGGCCAATAAAATTGGCTCAGGACTCTGGCCCTGGTTTTTTCATAACCCATATGACCTCCGAAAGGTGAGTCATGGGCTATATGAAGCACTTTGCCATGATGTGACTGAGGTAGAACCACTTGTTGTATCGTGGTTTGATCTCTGGTATATAACCTCGTTAGAATATTTTTATTTAGTCTGAATGTCCAAGAAGCGTTTTTCGTCAATTTTGGCTTCAATCTTACTAGTCGAAAGTATTGTGAAAGGGTTGGATCTGCTTTTTGTTCTTGTATAAACTCGATGGTGAAATGATTTGTAGCGACTCATGAAGTTGTTCGTTATGGGTTTTGTGAGTCATTTGTCTTGTCACTTTATTGGCGTCTTCTGTTTGTTGTTGCACATTTACAGGTTCACAGTTTCGTGTTTCGGTTGCATCCTCAATTCGAGGTTTTATGCTGATGGTGTCATTGCAAGATTCAACCGCCCCTGTGTTATGCACCTCTGTGAATTCGTTTCGAATCCCGTCATCGGTGGTCTCCCTTGTGTTGTTGGCAGTTTGAGACATGCAAATGTGTTCTTTAGTTCTAGAATCACTGTTTGCTTTTTGGGTGCAGTTTTGTTGTTCCCATTCTCTGATTTCTTCTTCAGAACAGGATCTTATATTAGGAAGATTTCCAAGAATAATATCAGCGCAGGGATTTTCTAATACTGCGCATAGTACTTGTCCTGACAGAAAAGGTGTCTGAATCTCGGCCAGTGCTAGGGGGTATTTTTCGATGGTGCCTGCGAATGTGCGACATGTCACGTAGTTGTGTGTGTGTAGTCTTTGTCATTAATTAATGTTCTTTTAATTCCACAAAGAGTCGCTCCGCTATCACGCATTAATGTACATAGTTTGTTATTCACAAACCCTTTCATAAATTTTAGCTTGCCTTTAGACGATAAAGCTGCGTTTGCCATATCATTGGATATCGGGATTGTATGGCCACATTCCAAGGTTGTATCCAACTGAAATTTTCTGCACGTATTACAGGTATTATTGATGGTGTTAATGATTTCTACCGCATTCCCTGACTCATTCGCACTTTCATTCTGGATGTCACATTCATTCAGTTCTTCAATTTCTTCATCTGTAGATGTATCTATCAATGCTGCATTGGCCTGTTTCATCATCTTGCGGCCGTCGCAATATTTTGAATAATGCCCGTACGCTAGGGAAAAGTAGCATTTGACCGTTCTCTTATACGCGTTTCTTTTTTTTCTTTTTTTTCCACCATCATTTGAAGGTGATGTGGATACGTTGGTGATTTATCACAGATTGCGTACTGTTCGTGGGTCAAATGACAGTATTGACACAGGACTGGTTTTGTAAATTTAGAACGTTGTTTGAACTTATTCTCATTTGGTTTTGAATATTTGGTGTTTGTGACAGCTGCTGTTTCATTCTGACTCATATTTAGCTGAAAAATATCACGGTTAGCTGTGAAATATGCACGACCTCTATTTTCGACTTCTTAAATAGTCTTACAATCACTTTGTCTTAGGAATTTCGAGAAAGGAGTTGGTATGGTGTTCATGATTTTATCCATTATTATTAGGTCTTTTAGTTTATCATAGTTGTTATTTGTTTTCGCTGAGGTTATCCATTTTGTACAAATATCTTGGACTGTAGACACGTAGTCTATGAACGTTTGGTTGGGTGATGGTGCCAATTTTGAAAACTGCAACTGATAGCCTGCTGTATCTAGTGAAAAATGTTGTAGTATTCTTTGTTTTAAATAGTCGTAATCTTTCCTCATGTCTTGTGGAATTGTTTCTATCACTTTTAAGGGCTCTAATGCTAAATTTCTCATCAAAATAAACGCCCAATCGACCTTTGAAACGTTATGGTATGACATCAAACACTCGAAGTTCTCTAAGTATGCACTTATTGAATCCCCGGAACAAAACGGTTTGATTAAGCCTTTATATTTGTTGTATTTTTGTTCCTCTTCTTTGCTCCTTAATTTGTTTACTGAAATTTCCAAGTTCGAATCAATTTCCATTTGTTTTAATTTTAATTGTGTCTCTAATTCTAATTTTTTATTCTCAGCGTCTAATTGAGCTTGTTTGCTAGCAGTTTCGATCTCTAACTTTTTATTTTCTGCTTCTATTTGCATCTTTTTCTCTTCTCTTTCCGCTTGCATCTTTTTCTCTTCGGCCTCTATTTGCATCTGCATCTTTTTCTCTTCTCTTTCCGCTTGCATCTTTTTCTCTTCTCTTTCCGCTTGCATCTTTTTCTCTTCTCTTTCCGCTGTCCTATCTTCTCGTGCTATGTTTTCTAAATGTGTTTTTTGTGCCCATTCTGAAAGTTTATCAGCGGTATAACCTAGTTTAATTCCTAACTCGATGCAATGTTCTAATGTTGACATCTTGTAAATTTAGCTAATATTGAATCTGTAGTAATTAAATCCCTTTGAAAAAAATTTTTGGTGTACACAAATTGGTTATATCCCTTAATTATTCACATTCACTCTTTCTATAGAATAAATTCAATGGTCATAAAATTTGCATGTGTATGTCATAAATTGCAAAAAAATGTTACATCAATGAAAAAAAATGGTGAGTATCGTTTAGAGATGCAATTAGCATGAAATGGGACTTATCTTATTTACTGGTTTCCTGACTGTAGTGTTGTTTGGTTCTCCTGTTTTCTCGCCACTGCTGGAGAACTGTTTACATACACACAATCTTTCGCGGAACAATCTGATGTTGGAATCAAGAAAACATTAGTAATTGTCACTGTAATTGTCCAGTCATGTCAATGTCAAATTTCATGAACATAATTCGTAAATACTTTTCTAGAGGGACTACAATAGCTCATTAATAGATGATACGTAGTAGCTGCAAAGTTCTAGACTTTGTTATGTCTGAAAGTTGATATATTTTACTTGGCAAAACCAAGAGCTGTCGGGAAAGTGAAGCTTGTGCTTGCCAAAACCGGCGTGAAGCCCCCAAATAGCCTGTCAAAGTCCTAGATACCTAGGTGAATGAAACTTGGGTTCATACAGGCAACAAACTCCGTTCTGATACCATCTGATATGATTTATTTACAGTAAGCTGGCGAAGAATAGTTTTCGCAGCCAGCGACGTGCAAAACATGATCATAGGAGTTTACAACAAATCCATCATACATAATCATTACAACAAACTCTATCATCTATCTATCGAGTGAGTAACACTCCTAAATACACTTGTGTATTCAATCTATCAAATCCCCCTTAAGTTAAGCCCTGTTGCTTGTTCGATGTCCAGTCGGCGTCTGCCCTCTAGCGTGTCTCGATCGGACACGGGCTGTAACTCTCTTCGAGCTTCTCGTGGAACAGGTCCTGGCACGGAGCTGTAGGCGAACTGACCTATGCTTCTCGAAGGCTCTAGATTGTTCGAGCATTCGAGTGTGTCTCCCTTGTATTGGGGTTATGCCCCTTCTCTAATGCCCTTCTATCTTTATGTTTCTACCGACTCCATGTGAGACTCTGACATCCTTGATATCATTTTCCATATCGCTGATCCTCCTTTGAACAGTGTCGTTTGATAGTGAACCCGCTGCAAGTTTTTTCTCTGATTCATTTCCCAACACAATTTCCACTATCTTGAGACAACAAGGTTTGATCAAAGATTCCCCGATTGTATGTGGTTTTTTCTGCTTCGCTATCTCCAGTGCTACGACATAGGAAGCTTCAGTAACCTTTTGGTTTGTTTCTTGGAATACCCCTGTTCAATCCAGTCTCATCCTTTTGATAGCATTCCCAAGACGTTCAAAATAGGTTTAGTCCTTGTCCTTGAATTGAGGATGAACATTCAACAAATGATTCCTCAACTGTGTTGGTTTCATAGAATCATTTGACAAACTTTTACTACAAATAACACACTGAGGTCATTCTTCTCCGTTGGTGACGATATTTGTGAATCCATAATTCAAATAAGACAGGTCATACTTTCTTTTCTTGACACTCATCATGGGCTTCAGATTCTATAAATATAAAACTATAAAGTCAAGATCAACACACATAAACACCCACAGACGTGTATACACACTCACACGCACATATATACGTACACACATACACACACACACACACACACACACACACACACACACACAATTATATTGCATATCCTATTTACAGTACATCGCTGTCAACACCAGCATTTTACTGCTGTTGTTGATGTCTGGGCAAGTTTTATGTTCAGTAGTTTGTCATTGATTTCTGAACGACCGGCTCCAATACCAACACGCTAAAACCCCACCACGATGTGGTCTGCAGTTAAATCGGTCACCGCTGGCAAGCCTTTAGGCCACGGATACGGTGGTATATATATATATATATATATATATATATATATATATATATATATATATATATATATATATATATATATATATATATATATATGCCAGTCTCCCTGATGAAGGAGTTAAGGACACTGTTCGTAATCCCGTATACCCAGGTACGAAACACAGCTGCGCGAGATTCGCCAGCGGATCGCGTTTCATCAGTTTCTTATGGAAAAGTATGTGAGCCGGACGTTCAGAAAGCAATAGCAAACCACTGAACATAAAACTTGCCAAGACATCAACAGCAGCTGTAAAATGCTGGTGTTGACTGCAATGCCCTGTAAATAGGATATGCAATATATATATATATATATATATATATATATATATATATATATATATATATATATATATATATATATATATATATATCCATCCACGAGTCAACTTACGTCGTGTAGATTCGTAAACAATGGAGGGATCTCGGTAATCGGTTTCTGTTTTAATGCGATCTTGAAATAATCGGGAAATTTAACATGATGAGCACTCTAAACCTCATTAAAACGGAGAAGCAATAACAAAAAAAAACGTAAGTTACCGCAAATAAATCTCTGGTAAAATACGGCAACCTAAATCATAGAGGCTAGGTAGAAGGAAAAGAACCGTATATTATTGAAGGAAAACAATATCAAGTAATCGGTTCTTGTATTAACGCGATCTTGAAATAATCGGGGGATTTAATGTCACGAGTACGCTTAATATCCCGATCATGTTTTGTGTGGTCCTGAAGCCAATTTGACAATGTCTTCATTCCCCCCCTGGATACCCTCAAATTCCCCCCTGGGGTGGGGGGGGGGAATTCCCCACCGGTTGAGAACCACTGTTGTACACAGTCAAATGCCTTTGAATAACCCAAATAACATGAGAATAGGTTTACATTAAATTCACTACACTTCTCTGTTATTAAATGCATGGTGAGAATGTGATCTCTTGTTCCTATTCCTTGTCTAAATCCAGTTTGAACCACGTTAATTTCTTCTTCCATTTTATTACGAAGTCTTTCCATTATCTTCTTCTTCTTCTTTCGTTCGCTTGAAATATGTCTATAACTGCAGTGCTGTCTCTTGTATGAATTGAACTGTCTTTTTCAGTTCACACAGCGGTCCATAGAGTTTATCTTCCACTGTCGTCTCTCTAGGCCAGAAGGTTAGCCTAGATATGTTATATTTTGGGCAGTCTTGGAGTATGTGCTCTGCTGTCTGCGACGCCAATCCACATGTACACATGGCTGTTTCAGCAATCTTGAATTTTGTATACATGTGGTTGCGTAATCTATTGTGCCCTGTTCTGAGGCGCAGAATAATGACTTGTTCTGGTCTATCCATAACGTGGTAGTCATCTTGAGCAGGTTTTGGTGGCTTTCTGACTGATTTGATCATTCTTTTCTTTTGGTGGTATGTTACAGGCACATCAGGCTGTTCTTCTTTGGCTCCTTCCTTAGCCAATTGATCAGCTCTGTCGTTCACGGGTACTCCACAGTGGGATGGTATCCACTGTATGGTGACCTTATGCTGACTGCTAAGTTCAGAAAGTAGTGTCCTTAGTACTGGCAATTTCCCAGACAGGAGCGCCTCGAGTACTGATTTTGCATCTGTCAATAGCACCACAGGTTGTGTACCATTGCTGGTATTTAGTAATTTCTCTGTTGCTATCTTGATTGCCTCAATTTCAGCATCGTAGTTATGGCAGTACTTTCCTGTCGGTACTCTAGCTGTGTCCCTGGTATTATTTGGGTATTCTATGTACACTCCCGCTCCTCCATTTCGAACAGCATTTTGTGCGGACCCATCTGTGTAGACTCGGATCCAGAGGTCCTGTGGGTATTCTTCATCAAGGAAGCTGAGAGTGGCTGTTCTGCGCTGCACACTGTTCTGATCTTCCTTGTCAAATATTCCTCTCACTTTTGTCTGGATTTGTAATGATAGTCTATGCTCATCTTTCCATGGAGTTCGCTCTGGAATAGTTGTTAGGGGGATACCAACTGTGGGCAGATCGGTGGTTTCTCTGCAGAGTCGTTTGGCCTGGTGGATAAAACTACTTCTTTTCAACCGCCCCATAGCTAGGTTTTCAAATCTGTTCTTCATAGGGTGGCCTGGCAAGCTGAGGAACTTTTCTGCTTGTATTAGCGTTTTCGTATCTCTGCGCTCACTCAGTGCTTGTGTCCTCCCCATCTTCTCCATTTCCACTATAGGGGTTGATCTCATCCCTCCTGTGGTGACTCTAAGTGCTTGATTTTGCACTTTGTCCAGCTCTTGTAGTGTGGTTTTTGCTGCCGAACACCATGCAGTTGACCCGTATTCCAGGTGTGGTCGTATGCTCTGTTGATAAACTTTGCTAAGTATTTTCCCACTGGCTCCCCATGTGGTTCCACTTAGCTTTCTCAGGATGGCTATTTTCCTTCTGGCTTTTGCTACTGCTTTGTTGATGTGCTTTCTCCATGTCAGCCTGCCATCAAATGTTACTCCAAGGTATGTTGGTTCTTTATCTTCTCGTAGGGGTGTTCCATTTATCTGGATGGTCCCTGCCTTTTGTTTTGGAGAGAGGGTAAATAGGGTGGTGCTGCACTTGTCAGTGTTTATGCTGACACACCATCTATTTGCCCATGCAACAAATGTATCTACAGCTCTTTGTAGTAATCTGGTGGCCACTGATGCATGTTCATTTGTGCTCCATAGAACCAGGTCATCGGCATACATTGCGGCTTTAATTCCATGCGGTAGATTAGCAACGAGATCATTGATGAAGATTAGAAAGAGTGTGGGGGACAATACTCCGCCCTGGGGAACTCCGTGACGCAGTAGTACTTTCTTGCTCTTTAGTCCGTCTATCTGTACTCGGGCTCTTCTGTTGTGCAAGTATGCTTTCACCCATTTGTACATTCTTCCATTGACTTTGCAGTTTCTCAGTTTATTCATCAGACCTTCTTTCCAGACTTTGTCAAAGGCTTTCTTCAAATCTATCCATGCCGCAAGCACCAGCTTCTTCTCTTGGAATGCATCCTCAATTTCTTGAGAGAGGTAGGTTGTCTGATCTTCCGTAGAGTAGCACTGCCTAAAGCCAGCCTGCTGTGGCACAAGGATGTTTTTACTTTCAATGTACCACTGCAGTCTGTGATTGATGATGCGCTCCAGTGTTTTGCAGAGACAGCTGGTGAGGCTAATTGGTCTGTAGCTAGAGGCAATGGAACTATCTTTCCCTGATTTTAGGAGGGGTATCATGATTGCTTCTCTCCAGGCTTGTGGAACACTGCCTAAGGTCCAACTGTTATTGAAGATCTGCAACAGCTTTGCTTTGGCCTCTGTTCCTAGGTTCCTGATCATTTCATTGGAGATACCATCAGCTCCTGGTGACTTTCTCATTTTCAGTTTTGATATGGCTAGCTCCAGTTCGCTGATTGTGATGGGTGCCTCCAGAACCTCATGTACTATTTCCTTCTGTCCTGTATGTTGCCGTTTCTCTTGAATCTCTTGTTGTTTCTCTGGGCTGATTTTGATATTGTTATCTTGTGCGAATGAGTCCGCAAAATGGTCAGCTGCTTGCTTTCTTGTTAAGATGTTTCCATCTTTATGTAGTGCAATTTTTGAGTTTCTCCCTGTGCCCTCATCGTTAACTTGTTTTATTAGCTTCCACAATTTCCTTGTGTCTCTTTCAAAGTTCAGAGACTCTGTTTTTTCCTGCCAGCTTTTCCGTCTAGCCTGCAGCTTGGCCCTTTGAAATTTGGCTTTTGCATGCTGGAATTTATTGTGGTGCTCTTGGCTGGGTGTGGCCTCTGCTTGCTTTCTACATACTTCCACATCATTATGCAACTGTTCCAGTTCACTACTCCAGTAGGGTTTATATTGTTTACGGGCTCCTCTTGGTACTGTTTCTCGCGCTGCCTGTAGTATGCATTTCCCAAACTCTTCAACTACTTTATTTATGTCTTTCTCAGTGTTCAGGTTTCTAACCAGTATGCTGGTGCGATGCTTGTACACTGCCCAGTCTGCTTTCTTGTAGTTCCACCTCGAGAGGGTGCTGCTTTCACTTACAAGCTCATTTTCTACAGTTAGAAAGACTGGTCGATGGTCACTGCCTACCTAGTTGTTTCCCAACAATTCGTGTAATGTTCCACTCCAGGTCTGGTGAATGAAAAGCCAGGTCAGGTGTAGTTGTAGAGTGCCATGATCTCGAGTAGAAAGTATGTGGGTCGGACGGCTTGTTAACCAAGATGAATCTATTCTCATCCTGCCAGTCTTCCAGTCTCTCTCCTCTCTGGTCCATATGATCATAGCCCCAACTCTGCGAGTGGCTGTTGAAATCGCCGCACACAATCATTTTTTTTTCTGTTAATGGTAGTGTGTCCAGTGCCTGTGGACGGTCACTTGGACAGTAGTAATTGATCAGATGTAGGTCTGTATAGCCTGTTTTAAGTTTAAGTGTCTGATACTCAGCCCCTTCCATATAGATTTCGATTTGGGAAGCAGTGATGTTATTTTTTACAAGGGTAAGTATCCCACCTTTTCGCCTGTCCTTTCGTTCAGATCGGTAACACTGGTAGCCTCTGATTTTGAAGGCTATATTTTCGTTGAGGTGAGTTTCTTGCAAGCAACATATGTTTACTTTTTCTTTGTCCAGGATGTTTTCTACTTCTACTTTTTTGTTGCTGACTCCCTCCGCATTCCAGTGCATTATTTTTAGTCTTAGTTTAGTATGGCCAGCTGTTCTATTCTCATGTCCCCTGGCTCCACAGGACATCTGAGAAGGACCTCCAGTAGTTGGGGTTGGACCCTTTCGAGACATAGGGCCCGGCACTGCACCTGCCTGGGGGTCCAAAGCAGGGCGAGCACCATAACGTTTAGCAGCAGTCGACATATTCCATTTTGCGTAATTGCGTGGCATCCTGATTTCTGTGGTGCGCCTCCTGCTGGTTGCCTCCGTCTTCAGCACCTTTCCTTTGCTAGAGCAGACTGTTGTCTCACTCGAGTTTAGATGTGTACACACGCACACACGTGTCTGCACATGCATGTATGTGTATACACATCTAGAGCACACTGGTTATTTTCCGGCGCCAGATACTCGCCGTCGCCCCTTCTCCTGTTAGTTAAAACAGTTCCGCCACGTGAAGGCCAGGAGTTGGACTTTTGCTGCAGAGGTTATGTATTCACGAGCCATTGGGGTATTTAAGCAATGTTGAGCGCTCACCCCAACACTGCGCCCCGGCTACATACAGCAATTTGGAACCTATTTTTGGAACCATATTTCCATTATCTCTTTTAATAGAATTTTACATGCATGACTGATCAGGGCAACAGTTCTATAGTTGGTGCATAATTTTACGTTGTCCTTTTTGGTACTGGAATGAAGATAGTTCTCTTCCAATATTTTGGCCATATACCATATTTCCATATCTTTTTACATAATGCGTGATAGATTTGTATGCTTTCTTCTCCTCCCGCTTTAATTATTTCAGCTTGTATCTCATCACATCCAGGTGATTTACCATTCTTCAGGTTCTTTATTGCTCATGTAATTTCATCTAATGAGGGTTCAGGTTCGCTGCTGTCGTTGATTCAACACCTCTGCCATATAGCACTTCAGAATGAGACACATAATTTAAACTGAAAAAGAACCCGAAGGGTTAATCTCGAAGCAGCAGACAGCAAAGGTCGCTAAGTGACGTCACTGTGTGAAAAACGTCACAGTGTAATACGTCATGAACAGACAGTTAGGTCTTGGGGATAATGGAACCAAGGCGGCATAAAATTGACAGCGGTGAATTATTATCGTTAGTTCCTTCAGAAGAGGTAAATTGAAGAAGTAAATAACCATTCGTGTAATGATACGTGAATAAGGCACACTCTAGAGTTAGGACGGAAGGTTGGCCATGGATATTTAGACCAAAATTCGAGAGAATGGCTCAGCGCTAGCAAGTTGTAATCAGACATTGTTTCTTCGTAAGTAGTTTTGTTATGATTATCGGCAAGGATGCAATCGAGATAACGATAGGCGGTTGGAACATTATCTTGACATTCTGATAATTAAATGTATATATTTAATATATAAACTGTGGGACTGTTTCCGGATCCGGTCAGGGATGTGCACTACTGACGAGCTCAAATGAGGGCGAAACTCGAGTATAGTGCTTCCATATTGACGTGGATAGGCCTTAGGTTCATACCAGAATGCGATCGGCGTTGCCAGTAGTGGGTTGTGCTCAATATTTAAATTTCAAATCCCGAAGCAACCACATAATCAATTGATTATTGCTCACTGGATTTAGGAGGCCTGGTGTTCCTTGCCAGTGAGAAGTCCTGATCGTTCGGGTCCCATCGATTGACGGACGTCGGTCGCGGCGATTGGGCAGTCTTGAGCATAGCCTACGATGGGTAGCGTTGTGATGTTCTGTTGTGATAATTTGGTGTGTCCAGTGTGTGCCGCGTGGTTACACACCCGCTTCACACGCGTGATCCGGAACTGTTTCCGGATCCGGTCAGGGATATGCACTACTGACGAGCTCAAATGAGGGCGAAACTCGAGTATAGTGCTTCCATATTGACGTGGATAGGCCTTAGGTTCATACCAGAATGCGATCGGCGTTGCCAGTAGTGGGTTGTGCTCAATATTTAAATTTCAAATCCCGAAGCAACCACATAATCAATTGATTATTGCTCACTGGATTTAGGAGGCCTGGTGTTCCTTGCCAGTGAGAAGTCCTGATCGTTCGGGTCCCATCGATTGACGGACGTCGGTCGCGGCGATTGGGCAGTCTTGAGCATAGCCTACGATGGGTAGCGTTGTGATGTTCTGTTGTGATAATTTGGTGTGTCCAGTGTGTGCCGCGTGGTTACACACCCGCTTCACACGCGTGATCCGGAACTGTTTCCGGATCCGGTCAGGGATATGCACTACTGACGAGCTCAAATGAGGGCGAAACTCGAGTATAGTGCTTCCATATTGACGTGGATAGGCCTTAGGTTCATACCAGAATGCGATCGGCGTTGCCAGTAGTGGGTTGTGCTCAATATTTAAATTTCAAATCCCGAAGCAACCACATAATCAATTGATTATTGCTCACTGGATTTAGGAGGCCTGGTGTTCCTTGCCAGTGAGAAGTCCTGATCGTTCGGGTCCCATCGATTGACGGACGTCGGTCGCGGCGATTGGGCAGTCTTGAGCATAGCCTACGATGGGTAGCGTTGTGATGTTCTGTTGTGATAATTTGGTGTGTCCAGTGTGTGCCGCGTGGTTACACACCCGCTTCACACGCGTGATCCGGAACTGTTTCCGGATCCGGTCAGGGATATGCACTACTGACGAGCTCAAATGAGGGCGAAACTCGAGTATAGTGCTTCCATATTGACGTGGATAGGCCTTAGGTTCATACCAGAATGCGATCGGCGTTGCCAGTAGTGGGTTGTGCTCAATATTTAAATTTCAAATCCCGAAGCAACCACATAATCAATTGATTATTGCTCACTGGATTTAGGAGGCCTGGTGTTCCTTGCCAGTGAGAAGTCCTGATCGTTCGGGTCCCATCGATTGACGGACGTCGGTCGCGGCGATTGGGCAGTCTTGAGCATAGCCTACGATGGGTAGCGTTGTGATGTTCTGTTGTGATAATTTGGTGTGTCCAGTGTGTGCCGCGTGGTTACACACCCGCTTCACACGCGTGATCCGGAACTGTTTCCGGATCCGGTCAGGGATATGCACTACTGACGAGCTCAAATGAGGGCGAAACTCGAGTATAGTGCTTCCATATTGACTTGGATAGGCCTTAGGTTCATACCAGAATGCGATCGGCGTTGCCAGTAGTGGGTTGTGCTCAATATGTAAAGGCAACCGTCAATCATGTGACAACCACCGACATCTCCTTGCTTTCAATTGCAGGGAAGATACTCGCCAGAATTCTTCTCAAGCGCCTCACGGCCCATCTCCATCAATGTCTTTTTCCTGAGAGTCAATGTGGCTTCAGAAAAGAACGAGGAACTGTTGACATGATTTCCGCTGCAAGGCAGCTGAAAGCGAAATGTCAGGAACAGAACTCCAAAATGTTCTCCACTTTCATTGACCTTGCCAAGGTTGTTGATACTGTCAGCAAGAAGGACTGTGGAAGATTATGGTGAAATATGGCTGTCCACGAAAGTTTGTCCAAATAGTGCGGCTATTTCATGATGGTATGCAGGAAAGAGTACAGGAAAATGGTGAACTGTCTTAGCCCTTTCCTGTCACCAATGGATTGAAGCAAAGATGTGTCCTGGCACCAACACTGTTCAGCCTCATGTTTTCAGCTATGCTGATGAATGCCTTCGAGAACAATGACATTGGAATAGACAACAACTACCGCATAGATGGAAAGTTATTCAGTCTCAGAAGGCTGAAAGCTAAAACCAAAATTAGCAGCGACATCGTCAGAGAGCTGCTGTTTGCTGATGATTGCGCTCTGTATGCCAACTCAGAGGCAGACATGCAACACAATTTTCAGCTTTCTCATATGCCCGTACCAGCTTTGGGCTCAATATCAACTTGGAGAAGACTCCAGGGAATAATCACACCGTGCCGAATATCAAGGTGAATGGTCATAGACTAAGTATTGTGAACAAATTCATCTATCTTGGCAGCACTGTGTCACAAGCTGCCACAATTGATGATGAAGTGAATGCAAGAATCTCCAAGGCCAGCACGACCATTGGCTGACTGTACAAGAATGCATGGGACAGAAATGTAATAAGCCTGCAAACAAAGCTGAAAGTCTACAAAGCAGTTGTATTATCCCCACTGCTATATGCTTGTGAAATCTGGACTGTTTATCAGCGACACGCTAGGAAATTAAACCACTTCCACACAGTCTGCCTTTGGAAGCTATTGAAGATTAAATGGCAAGACAAGATCCCAGACACTGAAGTTCTAGAAAGAGCGTCCATGCCCAGTATCCACACTCTACTAATGAAGAATGAGATTCGCTGGGCTGGTCAATTAACTCCAGATTAACTCCAGATCACAGGCTTCGCTAAAGGAATTTTTTACGGCGAGCTGCGCTGTGGTAAATGCTCCCAAGGCAGGCAGGGGAAACGCTTTAAAGCAGTGGTTCCCAAGCTTTACAAACAGAGGGTCATATCTACTATTTTCGGTAGTTAAACGAGCCACAACGTTATAAAATTATAAAAGTCGTGCAGTATCATTCTTACCTTTCTTAACTTTCGTCAACAAAATTCTAAAACTCTAAAAGCACTCAGTGTCAGTACTACACTGCTGTATTTTTTTTTTTTTTTTTTTTTTTTAGGAATCAAAAGTTCATTTAACAATAAATTTTAAATACGTTTCGAAAATCGCTATTAATATAATTAATTTACGATTGTAACTGTTCTTCAAAACCAGTTAGTTAAGTTCAGACGCCAGTTTATCGATGTCTGAGCACAAATCTGTTGTGCTCAATGTCATAAGCGCAGCTAGGTTACTGTCAGTTAGTCTGGAACGATGTTTGTTTTTTTTATAACGGTCATTGCGGAAAATGACTGCTCGCATCTGTAAGTCGAACCAAAACGACAAATGTATCTCTGGGCGAATGAACGCAAATGTTCAAGTTGTTCGACAAGCAATAGTCGCCAGAATGAAATCATATGATCAGCTGAAGGTAAATCAGGCAGCTCAAGAAATTTACATCTCAGTGCAGAATTGCATTTCAAATCAATTACTTCGTGCTGAAAGTTTTGCTGTAATTGACAGAGCTTGGCATCAGGAAATACAAACGAATTTATGAAGAGGGCAACAGTACCCTCCTCTATTGTGAACTCTTGAAATCTCGACTGAAAGATATCCAGAAGACTTTCAACTTTTAATTTGCACTGCAACAAGTCACATTTCTTTTTCACCACAAGCGTCTTCAGAGTTGGAAACGTCTCTAAAGTCCCCTTAGTCAGCTATCCGATAAACAGTCAGTGAAATCTCGTAATGCAAGTCCAAAATGAGGAAATATGCGTAAGCAAACCTTCTCCAGAAGCAAAACCAATCTCCGACCTATCAGTATCAGCCATATTGGAACCATATACCTAACACGTTAATACAGTCTTCTCATTTCTTTCTTATTGTTACCAAATTTTGGGTTGCGTATGGTTACTGTTTTTTTTTTAAACGTGTGTGGCCCTTTCAGGCCAGTTAAAAATTACTTTTAATGGATATGTTCACCTGCATTAACATTGAAAGTACACAATATTAAATTAAACAATAAATGCAGAATTCACAAGTTGATTATAAAATGTAATTAAATAAAGTTTCGAATATTTTTTTTATAAGTATTCCTAAAGTTTTGTCATTAAGATTATAAAAGTTGACTTCTATATTAATTGCTTTATTTTTAAAAGAATAGTAGGGAGATTTTAAATTAAATGAATAATGTTATGGCTAGATATATAATTCCTGTTTTTTTTTTCTAGTAGTCTCCCTTGGAAAATGTTAGATGTCTATTCCCACTACTTATTACTATTGGTGTTGGACCTCTTCGCAGACTGTTGAGGATGGGACGGAGCACGTATGGGAATGTCCTGAGTGCAGTGATGTCGGTTCCTAACTCAACTAACTCAACTCAATCAATCCCCCTACTTATTGCTTATCTAGGTGTTTTCCCAGCTATCTGGTAATTCCCCAGAATGCTTGAACATAATTATTAATAAGTGTAATTGATCAAGCAACGCATTACTGTCATGTTATTCATCATCATCCAGTGCCTTGCTGGCTGGCGTGGGTGATCATGTCTCTCCACAAATTACTATCTCCCATGTCATAGATCAATTCGTTTGTTGACTCCCTTCCGCTGACATGACGCAAAACTGTCAAGAATCTTTTCAGGCTTTCTTCCTCTTTCTCTCTTTCCGCAAATCGTTCCGGTTGTCACAACATGTTCCAGTTTTTGTCTTCTCATGACATGGCCAAAAAAAAACGATGACTGCCTCTTTCTGATGTTTGTGATAAGTTGCCTTTGTGACGCAGCTTCCCTTAGAACGTCCTGATTGCTCATTTTGGCTGTCCAATTAATTTTCTCATTCTTCTATAAAACCACACCTCTAAGGGTTCCAGGGATATTTTCGTCTGTTTACTAATTGTTCAGGATTCGCTGCCGTAAGTTAAAACTGGTTCTGTAGATTATGCATGAACTCTTTTTCTAACTTTCAAGGACAGTGACTTATTGCACGAAACGTTCTTCATTTGATAGAATGCAGTTTTTGCTTGTCCTATTCGTAATACTTGCCTAGTACATCAACAGCAGCTGAAAATGCTGGTGTTGACTGCAACGTCCCGTAAGGGTTACGCAACACAATTGTTTTTTTAAATGCTGCTCTTTACCGGCCTCCGAGGAGATGGTATTTCGTACGCGATTCGTAATCCCGTATACCGGGGTTCGAAACACAGTTGTGCTGGTTTTTTTTTCGAAAAAGGTGTAGGTGCCGGTCGTTCTGAAATCAATGGCAAACTACTGAACGTAAAACTAGCCCAGAAATCACGAACAGCCAAAATGCTGGGGTTGACTGCTACGTCCTGTGAAGGACATGCAACTAAATTTTACAATTCTGCTCTCTATCTCAGTGATGCATATTCCAACTGATGTGATTTTATGTGCATAGATAACTGAATTTCTGTACTTGCCCCAAAATAACGTCCTGTACTTTAATTGCACAATTAGGCACAGTCTGTTTCTTTGAAATCAACATGACTTCTGTCTTTCTATTATTCGAACTAAGGCCCATCTTTTCACTTTCTGCAACCACTGTAGGCCTATCTGTCCCGAGAATATATATATAACGTTGTTTGTGCCCTTTCCCTCTACAAATCCACACTGTTCATCATTAATTTCTGGTTTAATTTCGTTTCTTTTTCTTTTCATAATTATTCTGAGTAACAGCTTTGTCTTATGACTTATTAGACTTATTGTGTGATGCTCTTCGCATTCTAAGTGCCTGTTTTAACGTTTTAAATATGCTCTAAGGTACTAGGGAAACGCATGCGCAGTTGAATTGTATAATCTAACATAAGAGATATTTATTTTAAAGAAATAGACGGGACTGTCAGAAAGTAATGCACCATTTGGAAGAGAGAGAGAGAGAGAGAGAGAGAGAGAGAGAGAGAGAGAGAGAGAGAGAGAGAGAGAGAGAGAGAGAGAGAGAGAGAGAGGGGGGGGTGGGGTTAATGTGACTGATCAGATCAATTCGCGCTGTACATGTGCGCCCAGAATGGATTCTTGTGAACACGTGGCCATTTTCACCATCACGCACCATCTTACGTCTCACTCGCTCAGTGTGTGACCTATCTATCTGTAATCATTTTCTCCTTTGTGTCGTGTCCTCCTTTAAAGTGTCGTCCCTGGAGTGAAGAGAGTCAACACCCACATTATAATATTTTGTTTTCCTTATCAATATCCTGGAGAATCCACCAGCTTCCGTCCAACACACTCCATCAGCCTATGGACACCTTTTCCTATCACTCTCTCACTGTCGTACTATGCCCCCTCTCATACTTCCCCAACGCAACATACTCAACAACTCTTGCTTCTAAAAATTAATAAGGATTAATTTATTAAAAGAAAAGTGTAACGTATATGAGACGTGTATGCGAAGAAAATGTGTGACGTGTTCTATAAAGTGTGTAGCATCGGACTCTCAGACAACAACCCAGTCAGCTCATCCTAGCAAGGCTAGACCACAGCACGTTACGTCAGAACAGGTACATCTCACCCAGTGCCGAAACCATCTTGCCGGATACTGACTTGCCTCTGTAGACCTCTGGTAATCCCATTTCATGATCATCCGAAATAGACACCGGTGGTAATAACAGTTAATCATGGACCGGTTGCACCCTACACAATGTCCGTTCCTATCGTTCCTAAAGAATGCACGAGTCCTTTGTAGTGTGTACACAGTTATTAATGTTAATTGTTAATGTACTTGATCCTCACTCGTGTCTATCTAGCCTCAAGTATCATGTCTTGTGTTCTATTACACGAGATTATATCACACTATGTAACTATTATAATTAATGTTCTCGGTTAGTTACTACTGTCTGATGCTGTGTGGTGCATCAACAATCATCACCCCTCTTTGGTGAATCAACTTCCTTCTAGCTTTAGTTACGTACTGTACGAAACTTTATTGACTGTTCCACTGGTGTTCTTCCGAATGGGATTTGAACCTTTCCTAAAAACTTGTTGAGTTTCCTCGGATCTGGTAGGGAACCTAGGATAGAAACAACACATCTGGTGATAGTACTAGTCACTGATCCTACCGGCTGAGTGTAAGCCTATTGCCTTGCTTAATGATCTTTAGCTAACTAAACTATGTCATAGAGCAGATTAGCTACCCACCTAGGGCCGAATCAGGCTATGACAAGGAAAGACCCATACAGAGTGGAAAACCCCAGCGGGCAATTTCCCCGTCTCCCAAGTATCCATCATTACTCTATTCTTAACTAGCATAGCTTATCACCACTACACTACTCTATTCTTAACTAGCATAGCTAATATCACTATTCTACTCTAACTAGTTTTACACTAACAGTGCTAATCATCAAACTTTAGTTTTAACAAGGCTACAGTCTATATTAATTAGAACTAATATAAGAATAGGTTATACCTTAAATGGCACTACTGCAGTCCTATCAATCATATCTACATCTGCCATGATAGGCACGTGTAAAATTAAGTCACTAATTAACACACGGTAGATATTATTTCCACTAAGCACTGCAGTGCCATTGCACTCCGACTAGAGCCACATTTTCAAGTCCCCCTAGTTGGCCCCAACTCGGGTTTATATGGCAAACTACCAAAGTTGGCCACGTGACGTTATCCTTTATGCCCACCCAGGTGGCACATTGGGCAGATAATCCCCTGTCAGGGATCCCTCCCCCCTTTGCTCCATCAATGTTAGATTTTTCATCACTGGTTTTGACATCCAAAACAATCTAAAGAGTTACTGTAGAATTCCAACAAAGGGTTTCGATACCAAGCTGCCAATCATGGTTTTCCAAACAACCTTACATTGTGCACATGACGTTGTTGATGTCCGGCAGGTGTTCCACTGTTTCCCATAACAAGCCCTCAACTTTCTGTCATGTGGTGACAGTCAAAACCGCCATTCCGTCTGATGTCCGGAACTATAGATGACAGACGGAACTATTTTCTTCCGAGCTGAGTACTTCCGCTTCCAATCCGACTTGTTTATAATCTGTCAAAGCGATGTATGATTCAGCTCATTCACTTCCTCTACACATCTGCAACTGTTAATTTTTGCCCGACATGTGATGGCCGACATCCGATTGCCACCATGATCCCACTGGTTCCATCTGTATTCAAATGTTGACAAACTGTCAAAGCGATTCCGGGATTTGTCTCAATCACCACCGAATGTGTATATTTGCTGATCCGATGTAACCCGTGCAGCTGTGTTTACTCTGTTAGTACGACTGTTGTGGCCTAGAAAATATACGCCAAGCAAACTTCGGTATTATCATTGTCTGGTTAACTCATGGCGATCTCGTGACAATTTGTCTTTATTTGATTTCTGATATTTTCCCTCCATGCAATACGTTCGCTGGCAACTTGCTCCCAGTGTGCGTTATCAACGCATGTATCAAACATGTCCCGCTTACACATATCTTTATACTGTAGTAGAGACCGATCCTGAGATCTCTTACCCATCTGTAATTCACCAAAAAAGATGTTCTTAGGTATTCTACCATCATCCATCCTCCTAAAGTGTCCTATCCATCTGAGTCTACGAAGACTGAGCATGAAATAAACCGTCACACAACTTGATCTTTCCAATACTTCAGTGTTTGTAATTTTGTCTTGCCACTTAATACTAAGTATTCTTCGTAGACACCGCATATGAAAGCTGTTTAAACGTTTTTCTTGGAGTGAGTAAGTTGACTAGACTTCACTGCCGTAAAGAAGAGTATTAAGGACACAGGCCTCATAGACAAGGACTTTTGTTTTGGCAGTAAGCTTCCTGTTCTCCCAGACTCTTTTTCTTAACCTGTTCATTGTTGTTGTTGCCTTACCAATACTGATGTTTATTTCCCGATCTAAGGATAATTTGCTATTTACCACTGATCCTAGATATGTAAAATGGTCTACTATCTCCAGTTCGGCGTCGTCAGTAAAGATTGATGGTACCCCATGTGCACCTTGTGACATAATTTGTGTCTTCTGTTTGCTAATTGTTAAAACTAATTCAGAACAAGCATTGGGGAATGCAGATAGCAGACGTTGTAATTCTTCCTCAGAGTAGGTCGTAATTGTAGCATAATCTGCAAAATGCAATTCTCTGATCAGTACCCTCATAATTTTGGTCTTGGCCTTCAATCTCTGAGCATTGTAGAGTCCGCCATCTGAGCGTGAGTGAATGTATATACCACCATACTGATCACGAAAGGCATATTTCAATAGAAGTGACAAGTATATTCCAAAGAGGGTGGGAGCTAGTACACAACCTTGCTTAACTCCACTCTTGATTTCAAACTCTTCTGAAGTTGTGCCATCAAACTTTATTATACCCTTCATGCCTGTGTGGAACGATTCCACAATGGACAGAAGAGTTGGTGGGCAGCCAATCTTCTTTAGTGCCTTGAGCAGACCCTCACGACTGACCAAATCGAATGCCTTTGTGAAGTCGATGAAGGCAATAAACAGTGGTTGATTCTGTTCACGGCATTTTTCTTGCATTTGTCGCAATGAGAATATCATATCAATGGTAGACCGGTTCCATTGAAAGCCACACTGGGATTCGGAGTAGACTTGATCTCCCAGGACTTGAAGTCTGCGCAAAACAATTCTGGCAAATACTTTTCCAACAATACACAGAAGTGAGATACCCCTATAGTTGCAGTCGCTCCGATCGCCCTTGTTCTTGTACAGTGTTATGATGCTTGCATCTTTGAAATCCTGTGGGACTTGTCCTTCTCGCCAGCATAGCTCTATTAGCTTGTGGATCTGTAGAGTGAGTGTGTCTTGCCCACTCCTGATAACCTCTACTGGAATCATATCGTTACATGGAGCCTTGCCTGGTTAGTTAGTTAGTCTTTCCTCTTGGGCCTAAGGCGGCGCATAGGGCAGAAGTCCTGTCTCTCCATGCCTGGCGGTTCGCTGCTATCTGTTGTAGATCTTGGATATTTACTTGGCCATTGAATGAGCCTTCTCTAATGATGGTTCTACGCAGGGTCTCTCTTGGTCTTCCCCGTTTTCTTTTCCCTACCGGTGACCATATGAGGGCTTGGTAGGGGAGTCTTGTCTTGTCCATTCTGAGTACATGGCCGATGTAGTTCCAACGGCGTCTTCTTATGAAATTGGATACTGTATCTTGCTTAGTCTCTTGTCTTATTTGCGAATTGGTTCTGAAGTCTGTCCAGTGGATGTTTAGAAGTCTTCTAAGACATTTGTTCTCAAAATTGTCTAATTTTTTATCTAAAGCTACCGTTGATTTCCAACTTTCACATCCATACGTTAACACTGGAATCACACAAGAGTTGAAGATTTTAAGTTTTGTGTGTTTGCTGAGTGTCTTTGACTTCCAGATGTTTGACAGTTTGTTGAAGGCACTAGATGCCTGGTGCAAGTTCATTAATAGCACACTTAATTTCTGGTATGGTGGGAATTGTGTCCCGGTGGTCAAGAGTAAGCAGGGTATCTATGGCGTTGAGGGCATCATCCACTAGTTTGGTCTCGCCTGAGTAAAGATCCGAATAGTACTCCACCCATCTATCCATCTGCTGTTTCTTATAAGTGATTTCTCCAGTCAAGGTTTTCAGTGGTGCACTTCTTTTGATCATTGGACCACAAGGCTTTCTTTATCCCCTTCATACATGCTTCTGTTTCCCTTATCACTTGCATTTTGAATGTACTCGCATAACTTGATCCAATAGTCATTTGCACACTGCCTGGCCGCCTTTTGCAAACCCTTCCTAGCTTGCTTCAGCTCGCTAAGAGTGTTACGCGTTGTTCTTTCCTTGTTTCTAAAGAGAGCTAACTTCTTTTTATCAATCAAGGGCTTCAGTGTCTGGCTGTTTGCCATAAACTAGTCCTGCATCTTATGATCTACAGTGCCATAATCTTCCACCGCTGTTTTATAGTTTCGTTAAGTTTACCTCAATTTTGACTTGCTGTACAATTTTTTGATGTATCAGTGAAAGCTCATTCAAGTTACTGTTGGGACTCAAAGCACTTATCAGGATCTTGGGTGTTAAAAACATTAATCCTGGGGCTAAATCCCCTTTGGTCACAGTCTAAATCTCGCAACAACTAAAGAATGATCAGTATCACAATCAGCACTGTGGTAACTTCGAGTTAATGATGTTTGATTCAAGTGTTGTCTCCGTGTGATGATGAAGTCTAGCTGATGCCAATAGCCTGATCTTGGGCATTTCCTTGTGACCTTATATATATATATATATATATATATATATATATATATATATATATATATATATTATATATATATATATATATAATATATATATATATATATATATATATGGCTCAGTCTCTTTCCAAAGCTTTCGGCAGCCTGCGCTGTGGAAAGAGACTGACCCATATGGGATAAAAATCCGGTGCAAATGAAGTCGACTCTGTCGACCTTTTCAGCGACTTTTTTATTACATGAAACACCACCATTTTTTTTATACGTAACATGAGAAAAACATAAATACTGAAACAAAATCACATTATGGAATGGCAAATGACTTGTTTAATGAAATGGCTGTTGTTACAATGGTTGTTACAATAAGTAAAAATTACTCAGAGAGATGTCTATTTAGAAACATGCGGACCAGGTTGAATCTACTAATATCTTTACTGTGACAATTCCATGAAATGTGATCAGTTGTACATCATGTACGTTTCAGAATGTGATTACACAGATCACCACATCCCAACACATACTAGAATGAAACAGTTATGGTACTGTAATCACGGCCAGCTAAGAGAGATTCAAGCCTCGCTTGGCGATGTAAGTTTGAATCTTTGCGACTAAAGTACTATACAACTACGGTACAATTGCTATCTAAGACAACATACAAACTCATGGAATCACAGAAATATTGTATGTACCATACAAACTACACGTGCAACAACAGATAGTTTTAAAATACAAAACACAACTTTCGTATCAAGGACTAGTGGCAACATCTGAAACTAGCTGTATACATTTTACAGAACTCAACAAATGTCCAATCTCCCATAGCTCTAACTCAGTGGTTCTCACAGTGGGCAGTTCTGCCCCAGAGTTCCACAGGGTGTTTGTAAAGTCTCACTACACTTTGTATGCAGAAAGATTTTGAAAACTGAAAATACATTACGTCATGAAAAAATGTGCTCTACAGTCCAATGTGAAGCAATATGCAGCGAATGGCTGTTGTCTGCTGGAGTAATTCATTGCACTCCAAACAGAATGGTGTTATCAACGGAAGAAAGAATTTTTTGGGTTGAATATGTGTTTTGAAGTGGAGGTAGATACACATGGATGGTTGTTCAAAGATTTATAGCAAGATTTCCTGATAAATATCCTCTTCGTATTACGGTTAGAAATGTGTTGAATAAGCTATAATTAATACTTTGTTGGTATTTGCCAGCTTCCACAAAATAACGTTAGACCATAGCAGTGACTACTGTAACTAATTTAATGAATTTGTTTGCACATGTTTTAATGACATCATGTACTTAATTTTTCAAAATTGTTCTACATACAAAGTGTAGTGAGACTTTACAAACACCTGGTATATTCTCAAATGTGTGTTTGTAAATAAATTTAGTCCTAAATTCTCAACTTTGTGTAGCATAGGAATTTGAGTCCTTTATTTCTCAACTGTCTCCTATATGTTACTAGGGTCCATAAATGATGCAAGGAATATCAAAACAGTAATCTACCATGCATGTCATAGGGGGCAACTAAGGCATGAGACTGACAACCTCAATCAGTAGAAAACTTTAGCTGAAAATTTCAACCAATCACGAACAAGCATGGACCTGTGCTCCAAAAGGAGATGACCGGCGGATGGAGAGAAGAACAGATTCATAACTGTATTATTTCACAGGCTTGTGTGTTTCAGGAGCTGATAGAAGTAACACCGGGTCAGCAATTAGAGTAATAACTGTCTGGGACAGAAGCAGCTCAAATAACATCAGAGATAAAGTGGCGTAGTAACAACAATGTAGGACTTATGAAATATTATGATTATCTAGATCTAGAATGGAAGATAATCCATCCATCCATCATGTGCCATGCCGGTAAGCGTGGGCGGTCATGTTCTGCCATCTCACTCGATCACCAGAGTCGTGGATCAGCTCCGTGTTTCTGTCTCGACCATGCCACAAGGCCAAGCCATCCAGGTACTTGCTTCTAGGTCTTCCCCTTGGTTTGTTCCCCTCGATCTTACCAGTCGTCACCAAGTTCTCCAATCCATTTCTTCTCATAATATGCCGTAAAAATTGTGACTGTCTACGTCTAATTTCTCTAATCAATTTACGATCTTCATTTGTTTCTTGAAGAACTTGTTCATTAGGTCTTTCTGGCTGTCCATGGTATTCTATGGTATAATAGGGAAACAAAACTCGCTTACACTCAGGAAATAAATGACCGTAGACCCCGAGGTAGACCAAGAAGACGGTGGAGAGATAATACATATACAGAGCTACAAGCCCTTGGAGTCAACGACTGGCAAGAGAAGGTCCACCAGAGAGACGAATGGAGACGGATTGTATCTGCAGCAAAGAACCTCAATGGCTCGGAACGCTGAAGAAGAAGAAGAAGATCTGGGTTGGTTCATTGCAACAAATGCTTGGAAAAAAATAGTCAAAGTTTGCTTCAGGGCTCAGCAAAAGAACTTAGTTAGTTAGTTAGTTAGTTAGTCGACAGATCATCCTCATTGCACATCGAACCATTCAGTCCATAAGTGCTCGGATCCCCTCCTCAGCAAATCCTGCAACGTGTAGCGGCTAACGACGCCAGTTCTGTGTTGGTTTATCAATCTTCTTTGGCTTGCTGCGTAGTGTTCTTGTTTGGCCACCCCTCTTTTAATTTGCTGCTCTCGCAGTCTGGCCATTGTTGTAGATTCACAGTCATCACTTGGTTCTCGCAAAAGTCTTACTTCTCGTAGAGCATTCAGAATGTCGGCCTGGTCCATGGCGCGTCCGCCCTCAACAGTAGCCTCACCTGCGAGCTTGTCAGCCCGCTCATTTCCTTGTACTCCCGCATGCCCTGGCACGAAGATGAAACTAATCTTTGCCAGTCGAGACCGCTCCAGAGGCAGCAACCAATCTCTTCGGATCGACCCCTCCTCTATCCTCTTGATCATGTTCATTGAGTCGCTAAGGAAACAAGCCCTAGTGAATGTCTGTGTCTCGAGCCATGTTATTGCTTTACTTACTGCCATGACTTCCATGGTCAGGCTACTTGTGGTTTCAGTGAAAGCACCAGAGTCCTCCTTCACAATTCTCCCTCCGGCCCGAGCTGTAAAGGCCCATGAGCTTCTCACATGTCGGACGACCGACCCATCTGTGTAGATGACCGCGTCACCGTCTAGCGAATTCTCGAAAATCAACGCTTGTACTTCAGCCTCAACAGCAGCCGGATTTTCTTGTCTGCATTTTCTATCTAGTTGGATGCAAACTGAAAAGGATGTGCAGAAGTCTGTTGGCACTTGCACCCACTCCTCGCCAGGTTCTAAGTCCTCAAGTGAACACACCTGTTGAAGAATGTCTTCGGCTTGACCCATCCACGACCGTCCTCTTTTTAACCTGCTGCCCTTCACCCTCCTAATTTCACTATGCAGTGGATGTTGTGTGTTTGCGTTAATTCTGAGGTAGGCGCGTGCCCTGCAACCTTGTATTCTCTCTTCAATGGTTGGAAAATCAAGAAGGTAGCGCATCGCCCTGCATGCTGTATCTCTTGTACATCCAAGAATAATGCGCATAGCTTCATTCTGTATCCTTTCCATCCTTTCTATCTGCTTATGGCTGAGAGTCAGGATTGCCATTACATACTCCAAAACAGACATGACCAGCCCCTCGTACAGAAGACATAGATGGCGCTGCTCACAGTTTGCTGCCGCCATCACCCGCATCGCTGCCAAACCCCGCTTGGCCTTTGTTATCACCTGGTCTATGTGCACATTATAAGCAAGGCTTCGATCAAACCGTATCCCCAGGTAACTCATTGCCTGCGTTCTTTCCACCGCCTCTGAACACAACATTACAGTTGGTGTTGGAGTGTTGACAATATGATTATTCAACGAGAACCAGGTCACTGTTGCCTTAGTTGGGTTGACCATTGCCCCAGCTTCATCACACCAAGTACTTATGCGATTGAGTTCGGTTTGTAGTTCCACAGCAACCTCCTCTCTATCCTTACCCTGACGATACACTAAAACATCATCGGCATATGACAATGTCCTGCCAGGTCCAGTGATCTGCTCACTGGTGATTCTCACTGTGTAGGCGTTGAACAGTACCGGAGATAATGGTGATCCCTGTGGTAGGCCAGGATATATTGTTGTTGGTTCCGAAGTCCAACTGCCACATCTAAAAACTACTTTCCGTTGGAAGAGGGCTGCAGCGATCCAACTAAGGAGGAATGGACTTACGTTTAGTTCGAGAAGCTGAAACATTAAAAAATCCAGTGGTACTCTGTTGTATGCGTCCTCAAGATCAATCGCTGCAGCAACGGTTTCAGTGCCTGCGTGGAAACCTTCATAGACATCCTGGGCAAAGACTGCTGCATTGGTCCAGGTTTCTCTTTTTGGACGGTACCCACCCAGGGTAGGTGGGAAAACACCTTGCCTCTCTAGTTGGCTTGATATTTTCCTGGCAATTACCTTCTCCAGCAGCTTGCCTATTGTATTCTGCATGGTTATAATTCGATATCCCTGAATTTTTTTGTGGTCTTTGTCAGGCTTCGGCAAGGGAATCAGGTAGCTGTGTAACCATTCCTCCTTGATGCTAGCACTCCCTATACTGTTGTTGTACATGGCTGCTAGTTTCTCTAGCTCATTGTCGGTACACCTATTTATGTCGTCGTATCTTATGCCATCAGGACCTGGAGCACTGTTTTTTGATCGTCGAAGCACAGCCTTGATTTCTTTCACTGTCACTGTGTCTTCATCCGAAGTGTTCTGGGCCTTGCATCTGTCTGAGGTGACCTCCTTGGCCAGATTCCGGCCTCCCATGTCTGTCTGGTTGCTCTGCTCAAGGTAGCGTTCAAAGAGGGCTTTGCCCTTGTCCTCGTCAGTCCTCTGCCAGATGAGGTCAGCACCTTGGAAGTCAGAAATGCTCTTATTCTTGACTACACCACTCATGCTTTTATGTAGTCGCCAGAACAATTTCAGTGACTTGTCTGTGCTTACTCTTTGACACACCTCTGCCCATTTTTCGCTTTTAACCACCTTGACCAGTTTTTTGAAATAGCTTACTTTTGTGTGCATCTCTCTTTCTAAGTGCAAGCAGGGACTAGGATGACCAGCTCTGTTCTTCTTGGCATTTAGCCATCTCCTTACAGCACTACGCTTATCCACCCAAGCCTGCTCCACCTCGAAACTCCACCACGGTGGCTGCTCCCAGCTTTTTTTCCTGCCCTGAAACGTTCTGCGCTTGTCACGTCTTATTTTACTCACCACATCTTGCCCTGTACTGTCATACTGGAACGTCTTTACCTTTAGCTTGTGCTGCCTGGTTCTGCCTTTCTCCACCAGTATGCTGCAAGGGTGGTGGTCGCTGCCATGGTGTCCTAGGACACCCCATCTACACACTGTAGTGAGTGAAGGTGAAACTAGCGCCAGATCAATAGCACTGTCCTCATCGCCCGGACGGCTTGCTGTCCTGGTGACACCGCCACTGTTGATACAAACCAGGTCGATGGTTTCCAGTGCAGTCTCGAGCTCCTCCCCTTGTGTATTGGAGGAAGTGTTTCCCCATGATCTGCCTTTAGCGTTGAAGTCACCACAGAAAATAACATTTCTCTCGTGGCCTAATATGCCACTTAAGCACTGCCACTTCTGGGCGTCCACACTGGCATTGCGGGCATAAACATTAACCAACACGAATGGTATACTGGAATGAACTCTCAACGCCTGTATTTGTATATCGTCACTGTCCCAACTGGACATGTCTAGCTCTGACGCCACCATGCTGTCGCGAACGAGAATCGCCATTCCCAGATGTCGTCTATTGTAGAAACATTTGAAGCCGGCAATTTGGAGTAGCTGATCGCCCAGTCTCGTTTCCTGGAGTGCTACAATGTCGTTCCTGTAAACTAGGGTTTCTAAAATAGAGCCCCGTTGTTTTACACTGGCACAGTTCCAATATAGAATACGGATATTCCTGAGTCCTAGACGGTGACACTTGAGTCTAAACCGCCTCAAACCACCGCGCTTACCTTGCTTCTTTGTCCCTGCGCGGCTACCACGCCGCTTCGGTATGTTGACTGCTGGCCGCACGAAGAAAACACGTTGTTCCGCCATGTTGAAAAAACGTAAACACAGACTAAGAAAACCACACACGCTGCTGAAAATTCACTCAAGGATGGCTTCGCTCGATGCACGAACTCCGTAGCACCCGAGATTTCCGGTTTCAAGATGGCGATGGACGGTCGTGTTGTTTTGTGTTCGTTAACTTTTTCGCGTAGGGGATGGATTTATTCATCTCTTGCGTGTAATTGGTGTGCCATTATGTAAAACCAGGAGTTTCTACTCAAAAGAAGTTAGGGCACCTATCAAGTAAGTGAAGGATCTTTTTCTTCACCTTTCAGTGTATTGGGCATATGGTGATGGTCCTATATTTGTATAGATCAATCAGCACTGGAGGCGTGCTGTGCTCAATATCACAGCAGTTATCTTTGGTTTCCAGGGTATTCTCCTGGTATCCATTTCAGGCCGTGTCCACTTAGAAAATATCCCGTCTCCGAGTGGGATTTGAAGACATGACCACCAGGCTGACAAGCAAGCTTATCTATTAAGAGAAAGTTTTTAAAAATGGCCCAAAGAACGGCCAGCAGTCTCTCACAAGATCCCATTCTAACAGTAGACACAGACAGGAGGAGAACACATAACTACCACATTTAGACTCCACCAAGGACACTGTAGACCACAAACTTATCTCTACAAAATGACAGCCACCCACACTGACTGGTGGATAAGCCAAAATAGACCCTCAGACTCCAGAACACATACTGGAAATGTGCCACCGTTTGTTGATTTGGGACCTAACACGTGGCCCCAGGAGACCACAATGGGAGAAAAACTGGGGGGGGGGGGGGGCACCCTTGATTCTCCTGCAGGTCGCTGAAGTCAAGGAGACAATTCATCTCTTTCTTTAACTCTTTGTTTGTTCTGTGCTGATGAAGGCTTTGGCTGCAACGTCTATTTTGTTTCTTGTAGTCATGCTCTAGTAAAGCTCACAATCTACTTCTCGTTTTTCGGTGATTCATTCATCTCTTTCTTTAGGCTACTGGGCATAGAAAAACTCACTGAGGAAGGATGAGAGAGATATGGATGAAGAGCTGGAGGGCAGAGGTGGGATTGAGTTTAGCAGAGATGCGTTAAGACATGTCACAGCACTCTGGACATTCTCAAATGTGCTCCATCCTCATCTGCAACAGCCAGTGAAGAGTCTTAGCTACCAGTAACAGTCTGATTATGTATCCATCTGGCCTTTCTTCACAGTAGAGATGGGAGAAATAGTTCAATAGAATGTGAGAAACTGCCATATTAAACTTATTTTCAGTTGGGCAACCGCAGCTGTGTACATCAATATAAATTCATTTACAAGGTTGAGCTAATAAAAATAGTATTTGCAATTATGCGAACCATACAGTTAACAATATAAATATTACGTGCTAGATAGATGTTAACACACTCAATCTACTTTCCAGAACTGGCATAATTGTTAGTAGCATAATTACAGAATTAACATTAACACTTCTGGTTCCAGACCTTTGTTTTCATAAAATAATCACACTAGAACAGAAATAGAGGGTGACCGGAGGAATTTTAAAAAAGTAACAACTAGAAGAGAAAAATTGTGTACCAAGGTTCCCGATATTTTGATCTGTGTATGTTTTCTGTACAACTATCAGCCCACTTACCTGCATGTGACAGATTGCATTTTACACTTTATAAAAGAAGGCTTAAAATATCAACCAATTACGTTTCCTTCTAACGGAGTGATGGAACATCTATAAACAAAAATGTACAGAAGATTAGGAAAACTTTGAGATACATTTTGTCTGTGAATTTCAAATTGGGTGAGACAATCAAACACGCTCCTAGTAATAATATTTGAACAGACAGAAGATTGGATCTGTTTAGTCTTGAGAAGTCTTGCAGGTGATGGAAAATAGGGCAGATGAACTTTTCACTGTTAAAGGCAAGGAAGACAGTATTTGGGCCTCATAATTCCAACCACTCAAGATGGAAGAAACTTTTACTGAACTTTCTGTTTCATTTTGTTCTAGTTACAAATCTTAAATAGTCCATTTATGACTACAACTTTAAAAACCATGGGAGCACTGAAGTCCTTATGTGACACTACTACAGCTCTGTTGTCAAGGCAAAGGGACAAGTGTAAGTCTCCAATATTGAAAACTGACAACACAAGAAACAAATGCATAGTTTATGGATACTACATTTTCCCAAATTGGCTGGCTCCTTGCTAGACAGACAATAATTTGTTACAATGCATCTCAAAATAGGCATAATAACCAAGATCCATGCCATTTTTTCTGAATAACAAAAAATATATTGTGAACATAATTACAGCATGTAAAAATTAATAAATAAATTGCATAGCTCTGTTCAGCCAACTGAGTTTTGACATTTCAGCTTGGTGTCTTAGCAGTGGCTAGAAGCAGGTAGTGGCTAGAAGTAGGTAGAGACCAGAAGTAGGTAGAGACTAGAATGAGGTAGAGACTAAAAGCTGGTCATGGCTAGAAGCAGGTTGTGGCTAGAGATTGTGGCTAGAAACAGTTAGCGGCTAGAGGTAGCAGGTCATGACAGGATAGCAGGGATTGTTCTATTAGCAATTAAGATTTAGGTATTTCTAGACAGGTATTGCTTTCTATCTGGAATACCATGATACACAAAGACACATGCCAGCTGGTGCAAGCACACACACACACACACAAGATTTTACACAGAGAGAGAGAGAGAGATACGGTATAATAGACTGACAGGCACAATCAGAGATAGACAGACAGACATATATAATGAGGAAGAAGTAGAATAAGAAAGAGACTGCGATAGAGACATGATGTAGTTCAATGTAACACTCACATATAATCATGAGACAGAAAGACAGACAGGCCGGCAGGCAGGCAGACAGACAGTATAAAATATAATTCACCAGACCAGAAAGCTGTGTAGATTTTAGCATGTCACATATTCCTTACTAAACAAATCACTGTTGACAAAGTATTCCTACATTCTGACAGCTCAAACACATCAAACAGCAGGGTTTACAACAACATGGTTGATCTGCCAGTGAAGACTGACATAGATTTTATTGTGCAGACTATAATACACGGTGTTTGTAAAGTCTCACTACACTTTGTATGGAGAAAAAATTTGAAAAATGAAGTACATGACATCATCAATAAATGTGCTCCAGTCCAAAATGAAGCAATATGCAGCGAATGGCTGTCGTCTGCTGGAGTATTTCTTTGCATTCCAAACAGAATGGTATTATAAATAGAATGAATAATATTTTTGAGGTTGAACAAGTGTTTCGAAATGGCAGTCAATACACACAGATGGTTGTTCAAAGATTTATAGCAAGATTTCCTGATAAACAACCTCCTCATCGCTTAATGTTAGAAATTTGTTGAAGTTATAATGAATACTTCATTGGTTCTTTCCAGCTGTCCCCAAAATAGCTTTAAACCATAGCAGTGACTATTGTAAGTAAGTAATTTAATAATTTATTTGCACAAATTGTTGATGACGTCATGTACTTAATTTGTCAAAATTATTCTACATATAAAGTGTAGTGGGGCTTTATAAACACCCTGTATTTGAAGATTTAAAACAATGTAATTCCTTGGTGAATTTAAAACCCAGAGGCCACAAACAAGAGGTTATACGATTTATTGCCTGACAAATTTAGCTGCATCTTACCAGGTGCATAATGCAGTTATATATTAAATGAAGGAATAAATGAATTATACTTTGGCTTAAATACTTAACACATAGTCACAGGTATTGTTCGAATGTGTATCATTTGTTATCCCCACGGTAATTACAAATTTAAAACCAAAGTCTTTCAGTCTGCACATTAATATAATATTTGATTTCTGTTGAATTGTATCGAAAAGTACTTCTACACAGAGATGATAGAAAAATCATAAAATTACATCAGAGATGATTTTCATCTGCTTGCCTAGAATTTCACAGAATGTCTTTGATTTAAAACAGATTACTTTTACTAACCAATGCATTTTTAACAGAAACTCATCCATTTAAACTAAAGATTACTTTTATCTACAAACACACAGACAGAATATCTATAGAAAATTAATAATCCAACAGATATGATTTTTACCAACTAACACACAGAAAGTCATCAATACTACAGAGATTATTTTTCCAGCTAACACATACAGATTATAGAAAATCATTAATCTAAAACATTGATTTTTATCTACGAACATAAAGATGGTAGGAAGTCATCAATTTTAAAGAGATGATTCTATCTGCTAACGTAGAGATTATATAGGAAATCATTAATCTAAAAGATATGATTTGTATCTACAGATTTTTATCTACAAACACACAGAGAGTAAGAGGTCATTAATTTTAAAGAGATAATTCTATCTGCTAACCCATACAGATTATAGAAAATCATTATCTAAAATATATTATTGTCATCTTCAAGCACACAGATGATAGAAAGCCACCAAGCCTTTGGGGAACACAAGAACACAACAGATGTTCACATGACTAGATTCTCAGAACAGTGAGGAAACTAGCAACTAGTATCATGTAAAAACAGCCGACTTCAGCTACAGAAGATACAATCAATTTATTAAAACAGATAGAAGATATATAATTATACACAGATATACAATCTATTTATACATAGAGATACAATCTACTTGCTGTGAAAGGTATAAAAATTATTTACAAATAGCAGTAAAACTTCAGGATTGCATGTGGATATGAATGATTTTACCCATATCATACTGTTATATTAATGTTTATGCATGCGATCATTAACATAATTTATAACCAGACATACGTCAGTCAATGAAAGTATGTTCATCTTCATATCAATGAAAGTATGTTCTTCTCTTCTCTATCAGAGAGTTTTGAAAACGATGAATTATCCCAGATATCCTCATACTCTACAACCAAAAACTAAGCAAAACCACATCTTTTACATAACTAACACAAGGGACATTTCCAACTAGGTGCAGCAATTACAATCAGTTGCTTACATTTTACAGGCAACACAAGTTCATCAAGGCAACTTAATACCACTGTTAGGGGGCATTTGAAGGCTTTCGCAAATAGTATTACTCAATGGCTGTTAAATGTGCCAGCTCAAGTGTAGTTACTCAATGTGTTATTCAAATGTAGCTGTTATTTCTAATAAAATTCAATGAATCACAAATATATAGCTATTCAGGTTATCACTCAACCATAGTTCAATCTATCACTCACATATAGCTAATTGGTTTACCATTCAACTGCATTTCAATGTACCACTCAACTGCAATTCTATGTACTACTCACGTATAGATATTCAGTTTATCACTCAACAGTAGTCAATCTAACATCTTCATGTAGCTATTCAATTTATCACTCAACCACAGTTCAGTCTATCATCTGCATACAGCTATTCAGTTTATCACACGACTAACATTTCTATATGTATCAAAGTGGCTTAGGGGTACATGACCTGTCTCTAACTAACGGGTCAGAGTTCAGCTGTGGATGACTACTTTAAGAAGATAAGGAGATTATTTCTTAGAAGGAGATTAGTTTTAGAAGATAAAGAGATTATTTTCAGAAGATAAAGAGATTAATTTCAGAAGATAATGAGATTATTTTTAGGTAATGAGATTATTTTTAGTAGGTAATGAGATTCTTTTTAAAAGATAAGGAGATTATTTTTAGAAGATAAGAAGATTATTAGAGGATAAGATTATTTTTAAAAGATGAAATTTTTAGAAGATGAGATAGGGAGATTTTTAGAAGATGAGATAGGGAGATTTTTAGAAGATGAGATTATTTTTAGAAGGAACCTGATGTCCAAAATAATATCGGGGCCCATAAGGTCAGCAAAGCATAATAACTCTACAGCCTAGCATGTGTGTCGTAAGAAGCTAGTAAAAAGAGTTAGTGTTAGTTAGTTATCTGTTAGAATATCATCCTTGCACTCCGGACATGTCCGTGGGTACTCAGATCGTTCCCAACATATGCATTAGTGTCTGGCGGCTAATAGTGTCAGTTCTGTGTTGGTTGACATTCATCTGCCTCTAGTTTCTGGCTGTGCCAATTCTGACTGTCAAGTCTTTCATTCTAAACAATGATGTGAATTCACTGTTGTCAAAGTTCTCAGCTTTCAACATTTCTCTAAGGGGATTAATAACATGGGCATGATCCTTGGGTTGGCTGTCTGCAGGGAATGCAGAGCCAGCAAGTTTATCAGCTCGTTCATTTCCCTCAACTCCAGCGTGTCCCAGGACAAAGATGAAGATGACTCTACCAACAGCAGAGTCGTGTGCGCAACTGGTCACCTTATCCCTGATAAAGTTTCACTGTTGAAGCCAATCAACCATGAACAATCCTACAATGGTTTTGGCTTGAAGTGGTTGAGGACATATGCTCCATTGGAAAATGAAAGGCAGTCGAAGCAGGAACTCAAGGTTGTTACACTACCCCCATGATCCTTAACATTAGATGCACTAGCCTTTTTGGACAAAAGCAATAAAAACAAGAGGCTCTGCACACCACATGTTAAAAATCCATTATCATAAGAAGCAGGTGGACATAGGTTATTCCCGTGGCAAACTGCCAAATGAGAAAACTTACCCACAGCAGAATTGTTACAGCATGCGTGATTGTGGGATACTGACACTGAAATTCTCCAGCCTGCGTCACAAAGTTCAAGCTCTAAGATGAGACTTTCCCGTGGCAGAACGCATTAATAAAGGGATTGGTGTGAGCTGGGTGACGTCCTGTGTTCCATTGGGAGATGAGAGGCAGAAGCAATTTAAAACCAATGTTAAACTAATCTATCCCTCAGATCCACTTCCAGTTTTTCTAAATCACTTCCACATTAATGGCAGACACATCTCCATCTGATCGACATCATGAATCCTGGCTGAACAAACTGGAAATGACTATATACTGGAAATGACTATGTACTGGAAATGAATATATATCGTTGTTGAAAATAAAATTGGAATTACATTTATCTTTCACTCAGATCTACTTCCAGTCAACTAAATCACTTCCACATTATGACAGACAATCAGGTCAGCAATAGATATATTCAGATCCTAAAAAATAAAACCACTTCCACATTATGACAGACACATCTCAATCAGATCAGCCAGATATATTCAGATCCTAAAACAAGGAATAGTAAAGGACAATTTTACATGCGTTAAGGAGTATAAGGCATCTGGTGCCCATATTTTTATATGTCAATCGGCACTGTGATGTGGTAAGTATCTCGCTGATTGCCTTTATTTCTCAACCCATTTCCTAGTCCCCATTTTAGGCTTAATCAACCTGGGAGTCCAAGTCATTGTAAGGAGTGCCTTGCTGTGAATTCGAACCCCTGATGACCAACAGGCCTGCAGGCCAACATCTAGCAACTATGCTACCACAGCTCCCATTCAGATCATAGTCCCAAAAAACATAAACAAATTGTAAAATCAATCTCTCGATAGCTACATCAAGTATACCTCTGCTAGTGTTGTCGGGACGTTGTTCGATCGACAGATTGACCTGTGAAGGTTAAACCAGACAACAAAACAGAAGTCGGATGTGTCAGCTGAAAGGCGCAAATATCGTTGTTGTGCAAAACAAACAGTTTGGATGAACGAAGATCAACAGATCGGAAACAAAACATAAAAAATTAAAGTCAGATGAAGAAACATGAATTCATTCAACAGATTTTAACCACACTGTGATTGTTCTGTTATAAATGTAGAGACAAATTCTGCCGCATTCAGTTCTTGTTACTGCAACTGAATTAGCCAGAGTTTTTTTTTCTACATATACAAACTGATTCAGCCAAGAAATAAACCTCCTTACAATGTATGACAATACAACAAGAATAAATTAATAAAATTAACGACAACATACACAGGATATGTACACATCAGTCCAAATCAACCACTGCAAGGCAACAATGTTGAAAAGGATTTCCCCAGTTCATCAAGCAGAAGGAATATGTACAAGTACTTGCATAATGCAGTAGTTAGCATCTACACAACTCTGGCACCAAAAATGTCATGTTGACTTGCAATTATATTTTGGCTCTAAAAATGAGATTAACAGCAAACGCCAAGAATGGAAGAATACTTTAACTGTCTATGTAGGACTTAACACAAGAAATCTGACAGTGCATGGTGAAATGAGATCAGAAAGCCATGAAGACAGTAGGCTGTATATAGTAAAGTGAGATAAAATGAAAACAATGGACTATCTGGTAAAAGACATCAGGAAAGTCATGGAAGACAGTGGAATGCATATGGTAAAGTGAGATCAGAAAGACATGAAGACAGCAGACTATATGTGATAAAGTGAAACTGTGCGCCAAAGGCCCAAATAACAGCAGACAGCATGTGGTAAAGGAAGATTAACAATCACAATACAACAATAGCTAGACACTCCAACAATCAGTGGAAGACTATCTGACATCTTGTTCATGACAGGCCACCTTGTAGTTCCCCCTGCAGATCCCTGGGAATACAGTTGCCTCTTCAAACATGAACCCTTCAATGTATATGTACACACAAAAGGCTAGTCATGATTTCTATATTTCATAGCATGGATACTTCAAATATATAACACTAAAATCTGATACTATATAGCATAGATACTTCACTGATTTCATCTCAAGAGCCACTGTCTATGACTTTCAATGTAAACAAAGGAAAACTGCATCCATCAACCGCTGGCATGTCCTTTACTCAACTTTGCACCCGTAACAGGCTTTTGAAATGTCTCTCTATAAGATAGTTGCCATGCCTCTGTTTCTGTCATGTCTACAATATCTGATCAGATCTTGTTTCCATCTACAGTGTGGTCTTCCTCTTCCTTGCCTTCAGAGTACACTTCTCAATTGTCTTATTTCCTTTATTAATCCAGCCCAACTGACACATTTACTACCTAAGGAAATCCCAATTCTATTTTTGTATGGCTGTATGTGTGTTTACATTGAGAAGAAATAAGGACAGCATTATAATTTTATGCAAAATTGTGACTGATGTGTTTCTGGCACTAACTTGTCCTAACAGCTGGAAAGTGATGTCAAAGATGGAGGTGACAAACCACCTATATCAGTGGTTCTCAACCGGTGGGGAATTCCCCCCCCCCCCCCAAGGTGGGAATTTTAGGGTTTCCAGGGGGGGGAGGGGGAATGAAGATTATTTCAAGATCGCGTTAATACAAGAACCGATTACTAGATTGTTTTTCCCTTCATATTTTACAGTTCTGTACGTCTCACCCTCCTAAAATTCATTTTATAAAGTAAGTAGACCCACAAATCACATTTAATGTGGATGTCTAGGTTTGTTTTAGTATGTGCTTTCATTATTACGTATACTGTGTAGGGGGGCGGGAGAGGTAGGTAGGAAATACGAAATGGGGGAGGGGGGAAATGACGTTCTGAAAATATGGTGAAGGGGGGCACGGGCCAAATTTTTAGGTAGGAAATATGAAAGGGGGGGAATGACTTTCTGAAAATGTGAAGGGGGGCACGGGCCAAAAAAGGTTGAGAACCACTGACCTATATGGATGTCGAAGACAAGGGAAAACCACATCATCTTCCCAAGAATAAGTTTATGAGCAGCTTACAAATGTGAGTAGAAGAGTAACATGTTCAGAAAGTACATACCAGCCTTCAGATTGATTAAGTTGATATACATCTGATTTCCTGAATACAGAAACTTTTCCTTCATTTCTCTTTCCAAGAGAGTATAAAAGTTAGTTGCATATCCTTTACAGTATGTTTGTAGTCAACACCAGCATTTTTTTTTGGGGGGGGGGGGGGGGGGGCTGTCGTTGATGTCTTGGCAAGTTTACATTCAGTAGTTTGCCACTACTTTCTGAACGGCCGGTACCCATATCATGTCGTAAAAAAACAAGCACAACGTGGTCTGCTGCTAAATCACACGCAATTATGTGTTGAATGCGGGATCACGAACCGCGTCCGTAACCCCTTCACCATGAGGACCGGCAGAAGGAAGTATACCACACCTAATTATATACCTCAAAGGTCAGTGCATTCATGTTCAATGGAAACTGTGTAGGATTCGCTTCCTCTAAACAGATTCCATCCAAGGTAAAGGGCCATCTCTTCCTGTGTCTAGTTTCCTTTCATACCAGTTTTGCTAGGGCAATGGTCTTACAACCTACTCTTTACGATTTCAAACCACAATGAGATTTTCTTATATGCACAATTTGTACACGGGACGTGTTTTTCCCCTTATCCAAGAAGGTTTCAATACTTGGCTTCACTATGCAAGAGACCAGTGGGACATGTAAAATCATTAGACACCAACAGCTCTTAGAAGATTTCATAACCTGAGTCTGAACCGAATCCTGTACCTTCTGAATCTGAGACAGACAATGCCTCAACCAAATTCCCCCTGAATACAGAAATAATCACGTTGCTCCTTCCCATTTTGCAGACGGAGTCTATTATCTGATACGTTGATATATTTGCACGAGTCACAGAGCTCCGAGCTCCCGATGTTTATGCTTTACCTCCTCAACACTGCAAGGTACAAGAGGAACAAACTGAGATGAGATGAGACAGAGCTCACTTTCTTAATCTGATCGACGCCCATGCATGTTGAAGTCCATCTACAGTTGTGATTGTCTGTGGTGGAAGTCCTTCCAGATTTGAAACACTGATACTGCAAGCTACGACTCAAATGGTTGTCTTTACAGGACTGCTAGAGCAATTGAAAAAATGTCAGCAAAAGTTTTACCTAATATCTTCTTCTGCGTTCATCCGGAATGTTGTTTTAGACGTAACTGCATTGTGTCTACTTAAAGGCTTAAAGCAGAGCTGCAATATTTGAACCTTTTGGCCGACACATCAACAGAGCTTCCTACAAATGTGTTACTCTTCAAGAGTCTCCATTGCTGAACATTTCAAAATCATCAGGTTCACAAGTGTCATCATTTTACCAAAAGTACATAAGTGACTAACCGTCTGCCGGGATCCCATCAATATTTGTCATCAGTGACCAACCATCTGCCAGGATCCCATCAACATGTGACTAAGTGGAAGTCAGCATGGCTGAATGGATAAAAGGGATCCCATCAATATTTGACTAAGTGGAAGTCAGCAAGACTGAATGGATAAAAGGGATCTCATCAATATTTGACTAAGTGGAAGTCAGCAAGACTGAATGGATAAAAGGGATCCCATCAATATTTGACTAAGTGGAAGTCAGCAAGACTGAATGGATAAAAGGGATCCCCTGTGCTGATGCCGAGGTAGCGGGTTCAACCCCTACACCAGACAGTTGGACTAAAATGTTGACTTCTCATCCTTGACTTGGGGATGTAAATTACAAGTACCTCTGAAGTCAGAGTGGGTTCACCTGATGGCTAGGGTCACTGGTAAAAAGGAAAGCTAATCCACACGCAAAGATCAGTCCAGTACACTAGAAGCAGCAGTATGTGCATGAACTATGCTTGTGTTTAAAGCAAGCGAACGAAAAAACAAAAATTAATTAGACAAAGTGTAAATGTCCTTGGTCCACATGTGCATGCGTGGTAGCTAAATCACTGACCCAATTACTTGGAACACTGTTGTAAAAGTCAGCTTTCTTTTTAAACGAAGGAGTTACTAACATGATTTGCACTCCTGCATACCACGTTTGAAACACAGCTGCAAGCAATTTGGAAGTAGATAGCATGGTACTGGTTTTCATACAATGGTATGAGTGCCAGTCGTTCAGAAAGCAATGGCAAAACTACTGAACATAAACTTGCCAAGAAATCACAGACTAAAACATGCTGGGGTTGACTGCAACATCATGTAAAAGATATGCAATTAACTTTTTTCTTTCTTATTAGACAGTCCTCAACTAATCATAAGGACTTGTGGAAGACAGCAGCCAATTCAGCACAAATAATGTTTCCACTTATAACAACATTTGATGGACAAAATAATAATTAAGGTCAGATTGAAGAAATAGCATGCAGAATTGGGAAACAATTTTTTAAATTGCAATTTAAAAAAGTATAAATATAAAAAGTGGATAAACATAAAGAAATATTCACAAATCAAATGTAGTGAAGATATTTAGTTACAAAATGGCTACAATATTATAAATATATTATGACATATTGCCACTCCACCACAAATTTAACATTGTGACTTCCTTCGCTCTCGGCATATTTTCTTTGTACCAAAAATTTCTGAGGCACAATAATGTAAATTAAATTGATAAACAATCAAAATCTTGAAAAAATGTGTGGATTATGAAATTATGGTCTAAATTACTGAAATGTCTCTCTTTATTCTTGAAAGAGGGAGCCACACTGGTGCAGTAGCTAGCACACTTGTTTCTGATCCAGCGATCACGGCTTCGATTTTACACCGAGGCAGATTTTTCAAACTGATCTGAACCTCCAAGTCAACCCAGCCTAAAAGAGTACCCGGGTATTTCTTGGGCAGTAAAGGCAGCTAGCACAACATTGACCACATCAGCCCTCAAGTGCAGGCTGGTCTATACAAATATGGGACTGGCACCATATGCCCAATACGTTAATGGAAACGCTAAAAGTTAACAATGCCACACTCCATGTGTCTACACCCCTCAAAAGTTAACAATGCCACTCTCCATGTATCTACACCCCTCAAAAGTTAACAATGCCACTCTCCATGTATCTACACCCCTCAAAATTTAACAATGCCACTCTCCACTATCTACATCCCTCATAAGTTAACAATGTCACTCCCCATTTATCTGCATGCCTTTCACCGCAGCTTATTTGCACCATTTTAACCCTTTGACAACCAAACACTTATCATTTCCAAGAAATTCTTACTCAGTGCAGGAAAAACTAACACTGCCACTCTTCATGTATCTACACTCTTCTCATCACAGCTGAAGCCATACCAAGTGTATGCCAAGACCAAACAAAAATGAACACAATGCCACTCTCAATTTATCTGCACTCATCAAAAGCTAGCAATGACACTCTCAATTTATCTACACCTCTCAAAAGCTAACAATTACAGTTTCCATTTATCTCCACTCGTCTCATCACAGCTGAAACCATACCAAGTGTATGCTAACACCAGACAAAAATTAACACAATGCCATACACGGACATAAACAACGCATACACTTCACATCAATGACACTGCTTGACTTAGATAAACAAAAGCAAAAGACACAATGGAAGCAAATAACTTTCTCTGCCTGCAGAAAAAGACTCCTAGGTTTTAAAATAATGCTGTTCTGAGGATTTGGGCTAGGCTTCAGAGTTGTCCAGTTCATGACTTCTCCCAGACAGCAACAACTGTCGTTTGGCTGGCTGTGGCTTTGTTGGTCTGGAGTCTTTGACTGTGATTGTACTGGGTCCCCCACCTCCCCACACATCATCCTCTGGGCTGGCAAACTGTTACAGAACAGGAGAAACAACACAGGCAAGTTAATAAAGGCCACTAAAAAGGTTGAAAAAGTTAATGGCATCTGGCTGTGTCTCTGTCCACAGAACGGCAAGCCGCCTCAGAAAGCATTGCACAGACCCAAACTCCATAGCTCCTTCAATGACCCCAATGGGTCTATGAAAAAATGGCACTTATGGTCATAACGATGGGAGTTTGAAAACAAACCCATGACCAGCAGAGCACAAGGCAGACGACTTGACCACTTCACCTTGGAGATCTCCTAAAACAGTGGTTCTCAACCTTTTTTGGCCCATGCACCACTTCACCATATGTTCAGAATGTCATTCCCCCCCCCCCCCCTTTCGTATTTCATCCCTATAATCCCCCCTTCCCCACAGTATACGTATAAATGGAAGCTAAATTTACTAACTCATACTAGAAAAAGTCTAGACGTCTACATAAAACGCGATTTGCAGGTCTACTTACATTATAAAACGAATTTCAGAAGGGCAAGAAGGTTAGGACCATAAAGTATGGAGGGAAAAACAATATCAAGCAATCGGTTCTTGTATTAACTTAATCTTGAAATAATCTTAATTACCCCTGGACACCCTAAAATTCCCCCCAAGGAGGAATTCCCCACCTGTTGAGAACCACTATCCTAAAAGATAATTATACCATGGCCCTCATTATTATAGCATTATGTTTTATTCTTATTGTGATCAACCCTTATGAGCTGTGCTAGCATGGTGGTTGTCCCCCTTGCCTATCACCACACTGGTTTGTGTTCAATCTCAATCAGAAACTTCTGGAAATTATTTCAGAATGGAAGGTGGTGATAATGGAAACTGATCACCCCAACTCATTATGCCATGACTTAGTATATGTGAATAATCTAGCATTTCACATTTCTATGGAAGAATCTGGTGGAATTACTTTTACCTTTTGACCTTTAATCCAACCCTCCTTGCCACAGGTGTAGCCACCTTGGATGGGGGCAAGAGAAATGTTTAGGACGGAGCCGTTATCTTCAATAACACACCATTTTATAGAATCTGAATATGTTGCAGACAAATTGAATTTCAGTGTGCTTTTCACTATTAATAATCAAAAGTAATTAAGATATGCTGAGGCGCCTGCTTTTAAATCAGGTAAACAGCAATTATGTAATCAAATCGACCTAACAGTCTCTTTAAAACTACAGTGGTGACATTTATATATTTAACAATGTGTTTTGTGTATTTCGGTTTGAAAGGATTCATTACGTTTCTTCTGTAGTATGTACCTGAAGAGATACAGCGAAGTATGCCAGGCAATAAATTTGCAATGTATTGTTTATGTCTTTGTTATTCAAGTATTACAGTTGTCAGACTAGACTGGGTGGGATGAAAGCATACACATTGTGGCTTGCAGGGATGCAGCAGGGAAGCACTACTCTACAGGTACTGCTTCACAGAGCTGAGAATATTCAAGTCTGTAGCCCCTGTGACATGCTTGAGCACCTTTCTGACAGTCCCAGGGTGAAAGTCAAGTTCCCTCCCATCACTGAGAAGGCAGCATGTGCGACACTTGATAGCACTTTGTCCCACGTTTTAGAGAATGAGCTGAAACAAATATCGCTGAAAGAGAAAAAAGAAACATCAGAGAGATTGTAGACCTCCACTCCCTGCGTCAAATTGGTAGCAGTCAGAGGAAGAAAGTAACTAGTCCGCAGACGAGCAGGAGAAAAGCTTATGAAGGATATGCTGCTTGCAAATGGTCGAAGTCCGTAGCTGAAAGTCTGAAAGAGAACTTGTGCCAACATCTCAAAACCAGACACGGTACCCTTTATTAAGCAGAATGGTCCTGCAGGAACAGACAGAAAATACGGAAAGCACAAGAGAAATTCTTCTGAGTCGAGGTAGCCGGAAAAGCCTCATGCTGGTTTTGGAACAATAGAAATTTTGAGAGGGACAAGTCACTACACTAAAATAGTTCACGCTCCTGTTTGCAAGTCGAAGTATGTACAAAGTCTAACATTGAAGCTAGCCATCCCTTCAAATGAGTGCAGTGCATCTGAGACTAGGACTCTGCAATGTTGCTGAAACACCACATTGTTGAAACACCACATTGTTGAAACATCACATTGTTGAAACACCACATTGTTGCAGTCACCTGATATCAAGAAATGTCGGCCGAAGTCCAACTGCAAGCAAAGTTGCTAATGGTGGTGTAAGATGCCTTGCGAGGACAGCGCTCCGCAGCAGAGACGGGGTGAGTGTTGGGGAGACTAAATCCACAACCAAGTAGCCTAGAGAAAAGCTGGATTCCTAGAGGCAAGCAGGAATGCGACTCCATGAGTCATGAACGGGGTAAGAAGAAGGCAACATGGTGGCAATAGCATGTACTGGTGCATAGCGAACCGCCGATGGGGAGGTGATGACAGAGGCGAATAGTCGGGGAAGAAGTTAGCTTCTCACGGTCAAAAGTGCTAGAATATGTGTGAGGGGATGAAGCGCTGGGTGTGAAATGTTCTCCTCTAAGAGAGAGGGGTGCTTGTGAGCAGGCACAATGCACTTTTGTGGGACTAGTGGGAAAATGACTCAACCATCTCAAAACAGGGTACAAACACACGGCAGGAGAAAGACACCTGGAATCAAGACCTAGGTGGACCTTCCTTCAAAGAATGTAAAGAAGGTAAATGGCCAAAACATTCCAGGAAGGGAGACTATTCTGATGTTCAGAAGCCTTCTGCCGTGCTTGCTCCGTGGCGGAGTTTTAATCACTCAGTTATGAACCCAGTATGGTGAACACTGTTGGGTGGGTCTGCTATCAACCTACCACTGTTTTCTTCACCTCATGGACCTGAAAACTTGCATGGCTGGTCTCACACTCGCCCATCACTCCCTTTTTTAACACACTTGATCTCACACATTCATTAATTCACACTCTTCCTTCTCACTTAACCAAGAAAATGAAGAAGCAGAAGCAGTAGTAGTAGGAGGAAGAGAGAGCATAATATTGAAGGAACTATGTATTAAAGGAAATATGCATTTATTAATATAAGCTTAACAAATCTTGGAAAGAACTGTTCATAACCATAAATACTATAATTTTTTATTGAAATAACTGCTGTCATCCTAACAAATCAAATTATTATTTAAAGAACTGACATCCTAACAAAACATCAAATTATTACTAAAAGAAATCTTACAGCCTAGCATACCATCAAATTATTATTTAAAGAACTACTGGCATCCCAGCAATACATCAATTTATTACTAAAATAACTCTTACATCCCATCAGTACATCAAATTATTATTAAAAGAACTGCCTACATCCTAGCAACATGTCCCCATCTCCATCAATGTCTTCTTTCCTGAGAGTTAATGTGGCTTCAGAAAAGAACGAGGAACTGTTGACTATGATTTTCGCTGCAAGGTAGCTGAAAGCGAAATGTCAGGAACAGAACTCCAAAATGTTCTCCACTTTCATTGACCTTGCCAAGGTTGTTGATACAGTCAGCAGAGAAGGACTGTGGAAGATTATGGTGAAATAAGGCTGTCCACGAAAGTTTGTCCAAATAGTGCGGCTATTTCATGATGGTATGCAGGAAAGAGTGCAGGAAAATAGTGAACTGTCTTAGCCCTTTTCTGTCACCAATGGATTGAAGCAAAGATGTGTCCTTTCACCAATACTGTTCAGCCTCATGTTTTCAGCTATGTTGACGAATGCCTTCGAGAACAATGACATTGGAATAGACATCAACTACCGCATAGATGGAAAGTTATTCAGTCTCAGGAGGCTGAAAGCTAAAACCAAAATTAGCAGCGACATCGTCAGAGAGCTGCTGTTGGCTAATGATTGCGCTCTGTATGCCAACTCAGAGGTAGACATGCAACACAATTTTTCAGCTTTCTCATATGCCCGTACCAACTTCGGGCTCAATATCAACTTGGAGAAGACTGTAGTTATGCACCAGCCAGCTCCAGGGAATAATCACACCGTGCCGAATATCAAGGTGAATGGTCATAGACTAAGTATTGTGAACAAATTCATCTATCTTGGCAGCACTGTGTCACAAGCTGCCATAATTGATGATGAAGTGAATGCAAAAATCTCCAAGGCCAGCGCGACCATTGGCAGACTGTACAAGAATGTATGGGACAGAAATGTAATGAGCCTGCAAACAAAGCTGAAAGTCTACAAAGCAGTTGTATTATCCCCACTGCTATATGCTTGTGAAATCTGGACTGTTTATCAGCGACACGCTAGGAAATTAAACCACTTCCACACAGTCTGCCTTTGGAAGCTATTGAAGATTAAATGGCAAGACTAGATCCCAGACACTGAAGTATCCACACTTTACTAATAAAGAATGAGATTCGCTGGGCTGGTCAATTAACTCCAGATTAACTACATATCACAGGTTCGCTAACGGAATGTTTTACGGCGAGCTGCGCTGTGGTAAATGCTCCCAAGGGGCCAGAGAAAACGCGTTTTAAAGCAGTGGTTCCCAAGCTTTACAAACAGAGGGCCATATCTTCTATTTTCGGTAGTTAAGCGTTACGTTATAAAATTATAAAAGTCGTGCAGTATCATTATTACCTTTCTTAACTTTCGTCAACAAAATTCTAAAACTCTAAAAACAGTCAGTGTCAGTAGGCCTACTACACTGCCGTTTTTTTTTGTTTTTTTTTTAAGGAATCAAAAGTTCATTTAACAATAAATTTTAAATGTTTCGAAAATCGCTATTAACATAATTAATTTACGGTTGTAATTGTTCTTCAAAACCAGTTACTTAAGTTCAGACGCCACTTTATCAATGTCTAAGCACAAATCTGTTGTGCTCAATGTCATAAGCGCAGCTAGGTTACTGTCTGTTAGTCTGGAACGATGTTTGTTTTTTATAACGGTCATTGCGGAAAATGACTGCTCGCATCTGTAAGTCGAATCAAAACGACAAATGTATCTCTGGGCGAATGAACGCAAATGTTCAAGTTGTTCGACAAGCAATAGTCACCAGAATGAAATCATATGATCAGCTGAAGGTAAATCAGGCAGCTCAAGAAATTTACATCTCAGTGCAGAATTGCATTTCAAATCAATTACTTCGTGCTGAAAGTTTTGCTGTAATTGACAGAGCTTGGCATCAGGAAATACAAACGAATTTATGAAGAGGGCAACAGTACCCTCCTCTATTGTAAACTCTTGAAATCTCGACTGAAAGATATCCAAAAGACTTTCAACTTTTAATTTGCACTGCAACAAGTCACATTTCTTTTCCACCACAAGCGTCTTCAGAGTTGGAAACGTCTCTAAAGTCCCCTTAGTCAGCTATCCGATAAGCAGTCAGTGAAATCTCGTAATGCAAGTCCAAAATGAGGAAATATGCGTAAGCAAACCTTCTCCAGAAGCTAAATCAATCTCCGACCTATCAGTATCAGCCATAGTGGACCATATACCTAACACGTTAATACAGTCTTCTCATTTCTTTCTTATTGTTATCAAATTTTGGGTTGGGTATGGTTACTGTTTTTTTTTTTTAACGTGTGTGGCCCTTTCAGGCCAGTAAAAAATTACTTTTAAATGGATATTGTGCACGTGCTATTAACATTGAAAGTACACAATATTGAATTAAACAATAAATGCAGAATTCACAAGTTGATTATAAAATGTAATTAAATTAAGTTTCGAATATTTTTTTATAAGTATTCCTAAAGTTTTGTTCTTAAGATTATAAAGTTTACTTCTATATTAATTGCTATAGTTTTAAAAGAATAGTAGAGAGATTTTAAATTAAATAAATAATGTTATGGCTAGATATATAATTCCTGTTTTTTTTTTTCAAGTAGTCTCCCTTGGAAAATGTTAGATGCCTATTCCCACTACTTATTATTATTGGTGTTGGAAATCTTAGCAGGCTGCTGAGGATGGGACGGAGCACGTATGGGAATGTCCTGAGTGCAGTGATGTCGGTTCCAAACTCAACTCAACTCAACTCAACTCAATCCCCCTACTTATTGATTATCTAAGTGATTTCCCAGCTATCTGGTAATTCCCCAGAATGCTTGAACATAATTATTAATAAGTGTAATTGATCAAGCAACGCAATACTATCATGTTATTCATCATCATCCAGTACCTTGCTGGCTGGCATTGGTGATCATGTCTCTCCACAAATTACTATTGTCATAGATCAATGTGTTTGTTGACTCCCTTCTGTGACATGACGCAAAACTGTCAAGAATCTTTTCAGGCTCTCTTCCTCTTTCTCTCTTTCCGCAAATCGTTCCGGTTGTCACAACATGTTCCAGTTCTTGTCTTCTTATAACATGGCCAAAAAAACGATGACTGCCTCTTTCTGGTGTTTGTGACAAGTTGCCTTTGTGACTCAGCTTCCCTTAGAACGTCCTGATTGCTCATTTTGGCTGTCCAATTAATTTTCGCATTCTTCTATAAAACCACATCTCTAAGGCTTCCAGGGATATTTTCGCCTGTTTACTAATTGTTCAGGATTCGCTGCCGTAAGTTAAAACTTGTTCTGTAGATTATGCAAGAACTCTTTTTCTAACTTTCAAGGACAGTGACTTATTGCACGAAACGTTTAGAATGCAGTTTTTGCTTGTCCTATTCGTAACACTTGCCTAGTACATCAACAGCAGCTGAAAATGCTGGTGTTGACTGCAACGTCCCGTAAGGGATACGCAACAAAAATAATTTTTTTACAATTCTGCTCTTTACCGGCCTCCGAGGAGATGTTATTTCGGACGCGATTCGTAATCCCGTATACCAGGGTTCGAAACACAGTTGTGCTGTTGTTTAGGTGTAGGTGCCGGTCGTTCAGAAAACAATGGCACACTACTGAATGTAAAACTTGCCCAGGAATCACGAACAGCCAAAATGCCGGGGTTGACTGCTACGTCCTGTGAAGGACATGCGACTAAATTTTACAATTCTGCTCTCTATCTCAGTGATGCATATTCCAACTGATGCGTTTTATGTGCATAGATAACTGAATTTCTGTACTAGCCCCAAAATAACGTCCTGTACTTTAATTGCACATTTAGGCACAGTCTGTTTCTTTGATATCACCATGACTTCTGTCTTTCTATTATTCAAACAAAGGCCCATCTTTTCACTTTCTGCAACCACTGTATCTGTCCCGAGAATATATATAACGTTATTTGTGCCCTTTCCCTCTACAAATCCACACTGTTCATCATTAATTTCTGGTTTAATTTCGTTTCTTTTTCTTTTCATAATTATTCCGAGTAACAGCTTTGTCTTGTGACTTATAAGACTTATTGTGCGATGCTCTTCGCATTCTAAGCGCCTCTTTTAACGTTTTAAATATACTCTAAGGTACTAGGGAAACGCATGCGCAGTTGAATTGTATAATCTAACATAAGAGATATTTATTTTAAAGAAATAGACGGGACTGTCAGAAAGTAATGCACCATTTGGAAGAGAGAGAGAGAGAGAGAGAGAGAAGAGAGAGAGAGAGAGAGAGAGGGGGGGGGGGGGTGGGGTTAATGTGACTTATCAGATCAATTCGCGCTGTACATGTACGCCCAGAATGGATTCTTGTGAACACGTGGTCATTTTCACCATCACGCACCATCTTACGTCTCACTCGCTCAGTGTGTGACCTATCTATCTGTAATCATTTTCTCCTTTGTCTTTATTTGATTTCTGATATTTTCCCTCCATGCAATACGTTCGGTGGCAACTTGCTCCCAGTGTGCGTTATCAACGCATGTATCAAACATGTCCCGCTTACACACATCTTTATATTGTAGTAGAGGCCGATCCTGAGATCTCTTACCCTTCTGTAATTCACCAAAACAGATGTTCTTAGGTATTCTACCATCATCCATCCTCTTAACGTGTCCTATCCATCTGAGTCTACGAAGACTGAGCACGAAATAAAGCGTCACACAACTTGATCTTTCCAATACTTCAGTATTTGTGATTTTGTCTTGCCACTTAATAAAGTATTCTTCGTAGACAACGCATATGAAAGCTGTTTAAACGTTTTTCTTGGAGTGAGTAAGTTGACCAGACTTCAATGCCGTAAAGAAGATATTAAGGACACAGGCCTGATAGACAAGGACTTTTGTTTTGGCAGTAAGCTTCCTGTTCTCCCAGACTCTTTTTCTTAACCTGTTCATTGCTTGTTGTTGCCTTACCAATCCTGATGTTGATTTCCTGATCTAAGGATAATTTACTATTTACCTCTGATCCTAGATATGTAAAATGGTCTACTATCTCCAGTTCGGCGTCGTCAATAAAGATTGATGGTACCCCACTTGCACCTTGTGACATAATCTGTGTCTTCTTTTTGCTAATTGTTAAAACTAATTCAGAACAAGCATTGGGGAATGCAGATAGCAGACGTTGTAACTCTTCCTCAGAGTAGGTCGTAATTGTAGCATAATCTGCAAAAAGCAATTCTCTGATCAGTACCCTCCTAATTTTGGTCTTGGCCTTCAATCTCTGAGCATTGTAGAGTCCGCCATCTGAGCGTGAGTGAATGTATATACCACCATACTGATCACGAAAGGCATATTTCAGTAGAAGTGACAAGTATATTCCAAAGAGGGTGGGAGCTAGTACACAACCTTGCTTAACTCCACTCTTGATTTCAAACTCTTCTGAAGTTGTACCATCAAACTTTATCGTACCCTTCATGCCTGTGTGGAACAATTCCACAATGGACAGAAGAGTTGGTGGGCAGCCAATCTTCATTAGTGCCTTGAGCAGACCCTCACGACTGACCAAATCGAATGCCTTTGTGAGGTCGATGAAGGCAATAAACAGTGGTTGATTCTGTTCACTGCATTTTTCTTGCATTTGTCGCAATGAGAATATCATATCAATGGTAGACCGGTTCCATTGAAAGCCAAACTGTGATTCGGAGTAGACTTGATCTCCCAGGACTTGAAGTCTGCGCAGAACAATTCTGGCAAATACTTTTCCAACAATACACAGAAGTGAGATACCCCTATAGTTGCAGTCGCTCCGATCGCCCTTGTTCTTGTACAGTGTTATGATGCTTGAATCTTTGAAATCCTGTGGGACTTGTCCTTCTCGCCAGCATAGCTCTATTAGCTGGTGGATCTGTAGAGTGAGTGTGTCTTGCCCACTCCTGATAACCTCTACTGGAATCACATCGTTACCTGGAGCCTTGCCTGGTGCAAGTTCATTAATAGCACACTTAATTTCTGGTATGGTGGGAAGTGTGTCCAGGTGGTCAAGAGTAAGCAGGGCATCTATGGCGTTGAGGGCATCATCCGCTAGTTTGGTCTCGCCTGAGTAAAGATCCAAATAGTACTCCACCCATCTATCCATCTGCTGTTTCTTATAAGTGATTTCTCCAGTCAAGGTTTTCAGTGGTGCACTTCTTTTGATCATTGGACCACAAGGCTTTCTTTATCCCCTTCATACATGCTTCTGATGTTTCCCTTATCACTTGCATTTTGAATGTACTCGCATAACTTGATCCAATAGTCATTTGCACACTGCCTGGCAGCCTTTTGCACATCCTTCCTAGCTTGCTTCAGCTCACTGAGAGTGTTACGCGTTGTTCTTTCCTTGTTTCTAAAGAGAGCTAACTTCTTTTTATCAATCAAGGGCTTCAGTGTCTGTCTGTTTGCCGTAAACTAGTCCTGCTTCTTATGATCTACAGTGCCATAATCTCCCACCGCTGTTTTATAAAGAGTTTTGTTAAGTTTACCTCACTTTTGACTTGCTGTACAATTTTTTGATGTATCAGTGAAAGCTCATTCAAGTTACTGTTGGGACTCAAAGCACTTATCAGGATCTTGGGTGTTAAAAATATTAATCCTGGGGCTAAATCCCCTTTAGCCTCAGTCTAACCCTCGCAACAACTAAAGAATGATCAGTATCACAATCAGCACTGTGGTAACTTCGAGTCAATGATGTTTGATTCAAGTGTTGTCTCCGTGTGATGATGAAGTCTAGCTGATGCAAAAGCCTGATCTTGGGTGTTTCCTTGTGACCTTATATATATATATGGGTCAGTCTCTTTCCGCAGCACGACGCTTTCGGCAGCCTGCGCTGTGGAAAGAGACTGACCCATATGGGATAAAAATCCGGTGCAATGAAGTCGACTCTGTCGACTTTTCAGCGACTTTTTTATTACATGAAACACCACCATTTTTTTATACGTAACATGAGAAAAACATAAATACTGAAACAAAATCACATTATGGAATAGCAAATGACTTGTTTAATGAAATGGCTGTTGTTACAATAGTTGTTACAATCAGTAAAAATTACTCAGAGAGATGTCTATTTAGAAACATGCCGGACCAGGTTGAATCTACTAATATCTTTACTGTGACAATTCCATGAAATGTGATCAGTTGTACATCATGTACGTTTCAGAATGTGATTACACAGATCACCACATCCCAACACATACTAGAATGAAACAGTTATGGTACTGTAATCATAGCCAGCTAAGAGAGATTCAAGCCTCGCTTGGCGATGTAAGTTTGAATCTTTGCGACTAAAGTACTATACAACTACGGTACAATTGCTATCTAAGACAACATACAGACTCATGGAATCACAGAAATATTGTATGTACCATACAAACTCCACATGCAACAACAGATAGTTTTAAAATACAAAACACAACTTTCGTATCACACATCAAGAAGGACTAGTGGCAACATCTGAAACTAGCTGTATACATTTTACAGAACTCAACAAATGTCCAATCTCCCATAGCTCTAACTCAGTGGTTCTCACAGTGGGCAGTTCTGCCCCAGAGTTCCACAGGGTGTTTGTAAAGTCTCACTACACTTTGTATGCAGAAAGATTTTGAAAACTGAAAATACATTACGTCATGAAAAAATGTGCTCACAGTCCAATGTGAAGCAATATGCAGCGAATGGCTGTTGTCTGCTGGAGTAATTCATTGCACTCCAAACAGAATGGTGTTATCAACGGAAGAAAGAATTTTTTGGGTTGAATATGTGTTTTGAAGTGGAGGTAGATACACATGGATGGTTGTTCAAAGATTTATAGCAAGATTTCCTGATAAACATCCTCTTCGCATTACGGTTAGAAATGTGTTGAATAAGCTATAATTAATACTTTGTTGGTATTTGCCAGCTTCCACAAAATAACGTTAGACCATAGCAGTGACTACTGTAACTAATTTAATGAATTTGTTTGCACATTTTTTAATGACATCATGTACTTAATTTTTCAAAATTGTTCTACATACAAAGTGTAGTGAGACTTTACAAACACCCGGTATATTCTCAACTGTGTGTTTGTACATAAATTTAGTCCTAAATTCTCAACTTTGTGTAGCATAGGAATTTGAGTCCTATATTTCTCAACTGTCTCCTATATGTTACTAGGGTCCATAAATGATGCAAGGAATATCAAAACAGTAATCTACCATGCATGTCATAGGAGGCAACTAAGGCATGAGACTGGCAACCTCAATCAGTAGAAAACTTTAGCTGAAAATTCCAACCAATCACGAACAAGCGTGGCATGAGTTGCTTCAGGACCTGTGCTCCAAAAGGAGATGACCAGCAGATGGAGAGAAGAACAGATTCCTAACTGTATTATTTCACAGGCTAGTGACTTGTTTCAGGAGCTGATAGAAGTAACACCGGGTCAGCAATTAGAGTAATAACTGTCTGGGACAGAAGCAGCTTAAATAACATCAGAGATAAAGTGGCGTAGAGTAACAACAATGTAGGACTTATGAAATATTATTATTATCTAGATCTGGGTTGGTTCATGCAACAAATGCTTGGAAAACAAATAGTCAAAGTTTGCTTCAGGGCTCAGCAAAAGACGTTAGGGCACCCATCAAGTATGTGGAGGATCTTTCTCTTTACCTTTCAGTGTATTGGGTATATGGTGCTGGCCCTATATTTGTATAGATCAATCAGCACTGGAGGCGTGCTGTGCTCAATATCACAGCAGTTATCTTTGGTTTCCAGGGTATTCTCCTGGTATCCATTTCAGGCAGTGTCCACTAAGAAAATATTCCAGCTTTTACAGAGATTTGAAAACATGATCCACCGAGCTGGCAGGCAAACTTATCTATTAAGAGAAAGCTTTTTTAAATGGCCCAAAGAACGGCCAGCAGTCTCTCACAAGATCCCATTCTAACAGTAGACACAGACAGGAGAACACATAACTACCACATTTAGACTCCACAAAGGACACTGTAGACCATAAACTTACCTCTACAAAATGACAGCCACCCACACTGACTGGTGGATAAGCCAAAATAGACCCCCAGACTCCAGAACACATACTGGAAATGTGCCACCGTTTGGTGATTTGGGACCTAACACGTGGCCCCAGGAGACCAAAATGGGAGAAAAACTGTGGGGCACCCTTGATTCTCCTGCAGGTGGCTGAAGTCAAGGAGACAACTCATCTCTTTCTTTAACTCTTTGTTTGTTCTGTGCTGACGAAGGTTTTGGCCGCAACGTCTATTTTGTTTCTTGTAGTCGTGCTCTAGTAAAGCTCACAATCTACTTCTCGTTTTTCGGTGATTCATTCATCTCTTTCTTTAGACTACTGGGCATAGAAAAACTCATTAAGGAATGATGAGGGAGATATGGATGAGGAGCTGGAGGGCAGAGGTGGGATTGAGTTGAGCAGAGATGAGTTAAGACATGATGTCACAGCACTCTGGACATTCTCAAATGTGCTCCATCCTCATCTGTAACAGCCAGTGAAGAGTCCCAGCCACTAGTAATAGTCTGATTATGTATCCATCTGGCCTTTCTTCACAGTAGAGATGGAACGAAATAGTTCAATAGAATGTGAGAAACTGCCACATTAAACATATTTTCACCTGTGCAGCAGCAGCTGTGGACATCAATACAAATCCATTTACAAGGTTGAGCTAATAAAAACAGTATTTACAATTATGCATACCATACAGTTAACAGTATAATATAAATATTACGTGCTAGATAGATGTTAACACACTAAATCTACTTTCCGGAACTGGCACAGCTGTTAGTAGCAAAATTATAGAATTAACATTAACCCTTCTGGTTCCAGACCTTTGTTTTCATAAAATAATAACACCAGAAATAGAGGGTGACCGGAGGAGATAAAAAAAAAAGTAACAACTAGAAGAGAAACCTTTCGTACCAAGGTTCCCGATATTTTGATCTGTGCATGTTTTCTCTATAACTATCAGCCCACTTACCTGCATGTGAGCGATTGCATCTTATACTTTATAAAAGAAGGCTTAAAATATCAACCAATCCTTCTAACGGAGTGATGGAACAGTTATAAACAAAGATGTACAGAAGATTAGGAAAACTTTGAGATACATTTTGTCTGTGAATTTCAAAATGGGTGAGACAAACAAACACGCTCCTAGTAATAATATTTGAACAGACAGAAGATTGGATCTGTTTAGTCCTGAGAAGTCTTGCAGGTGATGGAAAATAGGGCAGATGAACTTTTCACTGTTGAAGGCTAGGAGGACAGTATTTGGGCCTCATAATTCCAACCACTCAAGATGGGAGAAACTTTTACTGAACTTTGTTTCATTTTGTTCTAGTTACAAATCTTAAATAGTCCATTTATGACTACAATTTTAAAAACCATGGGAACAATTAAGTCCTTATGTGACACTACTACAGCTCTGTTGTCAAGGCAAAGGGACAAATGTAAGTCTCCAATATTTAAAACTGACAACACAAGAAACAAATGCATAGTTTATGGATACTACATTTTCCCAAATTGGCTGGCTCCTTGCTAGACAGACAATAATTTGTTACAATGCATCTCAAAATAGGCATAATAACCATGATCCATGCCATTTTTTCTGAATAACAAAAATATATTGTGAACATAATTACAGCATGTAAAAATTAATAAATAAATTGCATAGCTCTGTTCAGCCAATTGAGTTTTGACATTTCAGCTTGGTGTCTTAGCAGTGGCTAGAAGCAGGTAGTGGCTAGAAGTAGGTAGAGACCAGAAGTAGGTAAGAGACTAGAATGAGGTAGAGACTAAAAGCTGGTCATGGCTAGAGATTGTGGCTAGAAACAGTTAGCGGCTAGAGGTAGTGGCTAGAAGCAGGTCATGACAGGATAGCAGGGATTGTTTTATTAGCAATTAAGATTTAGGTATTTCTAGACAGGTATTGCTTTCTATCTGGAACACCATGATACACAAAGACACATGCAAGCGTGTGCACAGCTGACACACACACACAAGATTTTACAGAGAGATTCAGTATAATAGCCTGACAGGCATAATTAGAGACAGACAGACAGATACAATGGGGAAGAAGTAGAATAAGAAAGAGACTGCGATAGAGACATGATGTAGTTCAATGTAACACTCACATATGAGACAGAAAGACAGACAGGCCAGCAGGCAGACAGACAGTATAAAATATAATTCACCAGACCAGAAAGTGGTGTAGATTTTAGCATGTCACATATTCCTCACTAAACAAAACACTGTTGACAATGTACTCCTACATTCTGACAGCTCAAACACATCACACAGCAGAGTTTACAACAACATGGCTGATCTGCCAGTAAAGACTGACATAGATCTTATTATGCAGACTATAATACACAGTGTTTGTAAAGTCTCACTACAGTTAGGACTTTAGGACTTTACAAACACCCTGTATTTGAAGATTTAAAACAATGTAATCCCTTAATGAATTTAAAACCCAGAGGCCACAAACAAGAGGTTGTACGATTTATTGCATGACAAATTTTGCTGCATCTTACCAGGTGCATAATGCAGTTATATATTAAATGAAGGGAATAAATGAATAGGTATTGTTCGAATGTGTACCATTTGTTATCCCCACGGTAATTACAAATTTAAAATCAAAGTCTTTCAGTCTGCACATTAATATAATATTTGATTTCTGTTGAATTGTACCGAAAAGTACTTCTACACAGAGATGATAGAAAAATCATAAAATTACATCAGAGATGATATATCATCTGCTTGCCTAGAATTTCATTTTAAAACACAGATTATTTTTACTAACCAATGCATTTATAACAGAAACTCATCCATTTAAACTAAAGATTACTTTTATCTACAAACACACAGACAGAATATCTATAGAAAATCAATAATCTAACAGATATGATTTTTACCAACCAACACACAGAAAGTCATCAATATTACAGAGATTATTTTTCCAGCTAACACAGATTATAGAAAATCATTAATCTAAAACATTGATTTTTATCTACAAACATACAGATGGTAGAAAGTCATCAATTTTAAAGAGATGATTCTATCTGCTAACATGGAGATTATATAGGAAATCATTAATCTAAAAGATATGATTTGTATCTACAGATTTTTATTTACAAACACACAGAGAGTAAGAGATCTTTATTTTTTAAGAGATAATTCTATCTGCTAACCCATACAGATTATAGAAAATCATTATCTAAAATATATTATTGTCATCTTCAAGCACACAGATGATAGAAAGCCACCAAGCCTTTGGGGAACACAAGAACACTACATATGTTCAAATGACTAGATTCTCAGAACAGTGAGGAAACTAGCAACTAGTATCATGTAAAAACAGCCGACTTCAGCTACAGAAGATACAATCAATTTATTAAAACAGATAGAAGATATACATTTATACACAGATATACAATCTATTTATACATAGAGATACAATCTACTTGCTGTGAAAGGTATAAAAATTATTTACAAATAGCAGTAAAACTTCAGGATTGCATGTGGATATGAATGATTTTACCAATATCATACTGTTATATTAATGTTTATGCATGCAATCTTTAACATAATTTATAACCAGACATACGTCAGTCTGAACTTCATATCAATGAAAGTACGTTATTTTCTTCTCTATCAGAGAGTTTTGAAAACCATGAATTATCCCAGATATCCTCATACTCTACAACCAAAAACTAAGCAAAACCACATCTTTTACATAACTAACCACAAGGGACATGTCGAACTAGTTGCAGCAATTACAATCAGTTGCTTACATTTTACAGGCAACACGAGTTCATCAAGGCAACTTAATACCACTGTCAGGGGGCGTTTGAAGGCTTTCGCAAATAGCATTTACTCAATGGCTGTTAAATATGCCAGCTCAAGTGTAGTTACTCAATGTGTTATTCAAATTTAGCTGTTATCTATATCTATAAAACAGAGTGTATGTTTGTGGGTTTGTGGGTCTTGGATGCGTTCGATAACGGTACATCCGATTGAGATGAAATTTTCTACACGTCTTCCTTTCATTCCTGTGCAACCGACTATAATAATTTCTTAATGTAAAATCTTCTACTTATTTAATAACATTTACTTTTCCATTTTCATTATATAATGTCTATATAGCAGAGGGACTTCACTCTAGAAAAGTTATTTCAAGGGGCATAACTTTTAATAACATTTCTATATACTTTATAGTCATATTGTTGGACTTACCTGCACTATTGTTAAACTCTTTGTCTACAGTTATTTTTAGGCATATGAGTTATATTAAATAATGATATAATCTTTAAGGTATTTTTAAAGTTTGCATAAAAATAATGCATTATGCATAACATTTTAACCCATCTTTTTCTGCTTACAAAACTTATCAACTGTCATGTCGGTGATTAAAAACAGTTTTCATTAAAAATAATGAATGGTGTGTGGAAGGACATTCTTTTAAGTTACTGTGCGCCAGGAGCTGGGCGAAACCACGCCGGGTCAGATAGATAGACAGATAGTCGGGAACGGAAGCTTATTTGACTACTTATATGAATGAATTAAATGACATGCTCCCTACCAGGGACTGGGTGAAGCCGGGCCGGGACAGACAGATAGACAGACAAACAGATAGTCGGGAACGGGAGAGCTTATATGACTACGTATATGAATAAAATTAGATGCTCCCCACCAGGGACTGGGTGAAGCCGGGTCAGACAGACAGATAGTCGGGAACGGGAGAGCTTATATGACTACTTATATTAATTAAATGAGATGCTCCCCACCAGGGACTGGGTGAAGCCGGGCCGGGTCAGCCAGACAGACAGACAGACAAACAAGCAGACAGACAGACTGATAGATAGATAGATCCCCTCCAGGGCCTGGGCGAAGCCGGGCCGGGTCAGCTAGTTTCTAATAAAATTCAATGAATCACAAATATATAGCTATTCAGTTTATCACTCAACCATAGTTCAATCTATCACTCACATATAGCTAATTAGTTTACCATTCAACTGCATTTCAATGTACCATTCAATTGCAATTCTATGTACCACTCACATATAGATATTCAGTTTATCACTCAACTGTAGTCAATCTAACATATTCATGTAGCTATTCAATATCTTTCAACCACAGTTCAGTCTATCATCTACATACAGCTATTCAGTTTATCACACGACTGACATTTCTATATGTATCAAAGTGACTTAGAGGTACATGACCTGTCTCTAACTAACGGGTCAGAGTTCAGCCGTGGATTATTACTTTAAGAAGATAAGGAGATTATTTCTTAGATGATAAGGAGATTAGTTTAGGAAGATAAAGAGATTATTTTTAGAAGATAATGAGATTATTTTTAGTAGGTAATGAGATTCTTTTTAAAAGATGAGATTATTTTTAGAAGATAAGAAGATTATTATTAGAGGATAAAATTATTTTAGAAGGAGATTATTTTTAAAAGATGAGATTAATTTTAGAAGGAACCTGATGCCCAAATAATACTGGGGCCCATAAGGTAAGCAAAACATAACAACTCTGCAGCCTAGCATGTGTGTCGTAAGAAGCTTGTAAAGAGTTAGTGTTAGTTAATTATCTGTTGGAATATCATCCTTGCACTCCGGACATGTCCGTGGGTACTCAGATCCTTCCCCAACATATGCATTAGTGTCTGGCGGCTAATAGTGTCAGTTCTGTGTTGGTTGACATTCATCTGCCTCTAGTTTCTGGCTGTGCCAATTCTTACTGTCAAGTCTTTCCTTCTAAACAACGATGTGAATTCACTGTTGTCAAAGTCCTCAGCTCTCAACATTTCTCTAAGGGCATTAATAACATGGGCATGATCCTTGGGTTGGCTGTCTGCAGGGAATGCAGAGCCAGCAAGTTTATCAGCTCATTCATTTCCCTCAACTCCAGCGTGTCCCAGGACAAAGATGAAGATGACTCTACCAACAGCAGAGTCGGTGTTTGATTGATTGATTGATTTAGGAACCGACATCACAGCATTCGGGGCATTCCCATAAGCACTCCGTCCCCATCTTCAGCAGCCAGCGAAGAGTTCCAACACTAATAGTTCCAGTAGAGTCGGTGTGCCACTGGTCACCTTATCCCTGATAAAGATTCACTGTTGAAGCCAATCAACCATGAACAATCCTACAATGGTTTTGGCTTGAAGTGGTTGAGGACATATGCTCCATTGGAAAATCAAAGGCAGTCAAAGCAGGAACCCAAGGTTGTTACACTAACCCCATGATCCTTAACATTAGATGCACTAGCCTTTTTGGACAAAAGCAATAAAAACAAGAGGCTCCGCACACCACATGTTAAAAATCCATTGAATATCATAAGAAGCAAGGTCGACATAGGTTATTGCCGTGGCAAACTGCCAAAATGAGAAAACCTACCCACAGCAGAATTGTTAAAGCATGCGTGATTGTGGGATACAGACACTGAAATTCTCCAGCCTGCGCCACAAAGTTCAAGCTCTAAGATGAGACTTTCCCGTTGCAGAACACATTAATAAAGGGTTCGGTGTGAGTTGGATGAGGGATTGGTGTGAGTTGGGTGAGGGATTGGTGTGAGTTGGGTGACGTTCTATGTTTCATTGGGAGATGAGAGGCAGAAGCAGTTGAAAACCAATGTTAAACTAATCTATCCCTCAGATCCACTTTCAGCTTTTCTAAATCACTTCCACATTAATGACAGACACATCTCCTCCTGATCAACATCCTAAATCCTGGCTGAACAAACAACTGGAAATGACCACATACTGGAAATGACTATGTACTGGAAATGAATATATATCATTGTTGAAAAAAAAATTGGAATTACATTTATCTTTCACTCAGATCTACTTCCAGTCAACTAAATCACTTCCACATTATGACAGACATCAGGTCAATAATAGATATATTCAGATCCTAAAAAATGAAACCACTTCCACATTATGACAGACACATCTCAATCAGATCAGCCAGATATATTCAGATCCTAAAACAAGGAATAGTAAAGGACAATTTTACAAGCGTTAAGGAGTATTAGGCATCTGGTGCCAGTATTTGTATATGTCAATCGGCACTGTGATGTGGTAAGTATCTCGCTGATTGCCTTTATTTCTCAACCCATTTCCTAGTCCCCATTTTAGGCTTAATCAACCTGGGAGTTCAAGTCATTTTAAGGGGTGCCTTGCTGTGAATTCGAACCCCTGATGACCAACAGGCCTGCAGGCCAACATCTAGCAATATGCTACCACAGCCCCCATTCAGATCATAGTCCAAAAATATAAACAAGTTGTAAAATCAATCTCTCGATAGCTACATCAAGTATACCTCTGCTGGTGTTGTGGGGACGTTGCTCGATCAACAGATTGATTGGCTGTTGTCGATGCCGTGGCAAGTTTACATTCAATAGATTGCCACTGCTTTCTGAACAGCCAGTACCCATATCATGTCTTAAAAAAAACAATCACAACGTGGTCTTCTGCATCACGAACTGCGTCCGTAACCCCTTCACCATGAGGACCGGCAGAGGGAAGTATACCACACCTAATTATATACCTCAAAGGTCAGTGCATTCATGTTCAACGGAAACTGTGTAGGATTCGCTTCCTCTAAACAGATTCCATCCAAGGTAAAGGGCCATCTCTTCCTGTGTCTAGTTTTCTTTCATACCAGTTTTGCTAGGGCAATGTCCTTACAACCTACTCTTTACGATTTCAAACCACAATGAGATTTTCTTATATGCACAATTTGTACACGGGACGTGTTTTTCCCCTTATCCAAGAAGGTTTCAATACTTGGCTTCACTATGCAAGAGACAAGTGGGACATGTAAAATCATTAGACACCAACAGCTCTTAGAAGATTTAATAACCTGAGTCTGAAGCGAATCCTGTACCTTCTGAATCCGAGGCAGACAATGCCACAACCACATTCCCCCTGAACACAGAAATAATCATGTTGCTCCTTCCCATTTTGCAGACGGAGTCTATAATCTGATACGTTGATACATTTGCACGAGTCACAGAGCTCCGAGCACCCGCTGTTTATGCTTCACCTCCTCGACACTGCAAGGTACATGAGGAACAAAATGAGATGAGATGAGACAGAGCTCACTTTCTTAATCTGATCGACCCCCATGCATGTTAAAGTCCATCTGCAGTTGTGATTGTCTGTGGTGAAAGTCCTTCCAGATTTGAAACACTGATACTGCAAGCTACGTCTCAAATGGTTGTCCTTACAGGACTGCTGCAGCAATTGAAAAATGTCAGCAAAAGTTTTACCTAATATCTTCTACTGCGTTCATCCGGAATGTTGTTTTAGACGTAATTGCGTTGTGTCTGTTTAAAGCAGAGCTGCAATATTTGAACCTTTCGGCCGACACATCAACAGAGCTTCCCACAAATGTGTTACTCTTTAAGAGCCTCCATTGCTGAACATTTCAAAATGATCAGGTTCACAAGTGCCATCACTTTACCAAAAGTACATAAGTGACTAACCGTCTGCCAGGATCCCATCAATATTTGTCATAAGTGACTAACCATCTGCCGGGATCCCATCAATATTTGTCATAAGTGACTAACCATCTGCCGGGATCCCATCAATATTTGTCATAAGTGACTAACTATCTGCCGGGATCCCATCAATATTTGTCATAAGTGACTAACCGTCTGCCGGGATCCTATCAATATTTGACTAAGTGGAAGTCAGCATGGCTGAATGGATAAAAGGGATCCCGTGTGCTGATGCCGAGGTAGCGGGTTCAACCCCTACACCGGACAGTTGGACTAAAATGTTGACTTCTCGTCATTGACTTGGGGATGTAAATTACAAGTACCTCTGAAGTCAGAGTGGGTTCACCTGATGGCTAGGGTCACTGGTAAAAAGGAAAGCTAATCCACATGCAAAGATCAGTCCAGTACACTAGAAGTAGCAGTACCTGCATGAACTATGCTTGTGTTTAAAGCAAGCGAACGAAAACAAAAAATTAATTAGACAAAGTGTAAATGTCCTTGGTCCACATGTGCATGCGTGGTAGCTAAATCACTGACCCAAATACTTGGAACACTGTTGTAAAAGACAGCTTTCTTCTTAAACGAAGGAGCTACTAACATGATTTGCACTCATGCATACCACGTTTGAAACACAGCTGCAAGCAATTTGGAAGTAGATAGCATGGTACTGGTTTTCATACAATGGTATGAGTGTCTGTCATTCAAAAAGCAATGGCAAAACTACTGAACATAAACTTGCCAAGAAATCACAGACAAAAAAATGCTGGGGTTGACTGCAACATCCTGTAAAAGATATGCAATTAACTTTTTTCTTTCTTATTAGACAGTCCTCAACTAATCATAAAGACTTGTGGAAGACAGCAGCCAATTCAGCACAAATAATGCTTCCACTTATAACAACATTTGATGGACAAAATAATAATTAAAGTCACTTTGAAGAAATAGCATGCAGAATTGGGAAAGTTTTTTAAATAGCAATAAAAAAAAGTATAAATATAAAAAGTGGATAAACATAAAGAAATATTCATAAATCAAATGTAGTGAAGATATTTAGTTACAAAATGGCTACAATATTATAAATATATTATGACATATTACCACTCCGCCACAAATTTAACATTGTGACTTCCTTCGCTCTCGGCATATTTTCTTTGTACCAAAAATTTCTGAGGCAAAATAATGTAAATTAAATTGATAAACAATCAAAAACTTGAAAAAATGTGTGGATTATGAAATTATTGTCTTAATTACTTAAATGTCTCTCTCTATTCTTGAAAGACTGGAACAAATTGGTGGATTATGAAATTATGGTCTAAATGACTGAAATGGCTCTCTTTATTCTTGAAAGAGGGAGCCACACTGGCACAGTGACTAGCACACTTGTTTCTGATCCAGCGATCGCGGCTTCGATTTCACACCGAGGCAGATGTTTCAAACTGATCTGAGCTCCCAAGTCAACCCGGCCTAATAGAGTACCCGGATATTTTTTGTGCAGTAAAGACAGCTAGCACGATATTGACCACATCAGCCCTCAAGTGCAGGCTGGTCTATATAAAAATGGGGCTGGCACCATATGCCCAATACGTTAGTGGAAATGTCAAAAATTAACAATACCACTCTTCATGTACCTACACCCCTCAAAAGTTAACAATGCCACTCTCCAATTATCTACACCCCTCAAAAGATAACAATGTCACTCCCCATTCATCTGCATGCCTTTCACCGCTGCTTATTTGCACCATTTTAACCCTTTGACAACCAGACACTTATCATTTCCAAGATATTCTTGCTCAGTGCAGGAAATACTAACACTGCCACTCTTCATGTATCTACGCTCTTCTCATCACAGCTGAAGCCATAACAAGTGTATGCCAAGACCAAACAAAAATGAACACAATGCCACTCTCAATTTATCTGCACTCATCAAAAGCTAGCAATGCCACTCTCAATGTATCTACACCTCTCAAAAGCTAACAATTACAGTTTCCATTTATCTCCACTCTTCTCATCACAGCTGAAACCATACCAAGTGTATGCTAACACCAGACAAAAATTAACACTATGCCATACACGGACATAAACAACGCATACGCTTCAAATCAATAACACAGCTTGACTTAGATAAACAAAAGCAATAGACACAATGGAAGCAAATAACTTTCTCTGCCTGCAGAAACAAGACTCCTAGGTTTTAAAATAATGCTGTTCTGAGGATGTGGGCTAGGCTTCAGAGTTGTCCAGTTCATGATTTCTCCCAGACAGCAACAACTGTCGTTTGGCTGGCTGTGGCTTTGTTGGTTTGGATTCTTTGACTGTGATTGTACTGGGTCCCCCACCTCCCCACACATCATCCTCTGGGCTGGCAAACTGTTACAGAATAGGAGAAACAACACAGGCAAGTTAATAAAGGCCACTAAATAGGTTGAAAAAAGTTAATGGCATCTGGCTGTGTCTCTGTCCACAGAACGGCAAGCCGCCTCAGATAGCATTGCACAGACCCAAACTCCATAGCTCCTTCAATGACCCCAATGGGTCTATGAAAAAATGGCACTTATGGTCTTAACGATGGGAATTTGAAACCAAAACCATGACCAACAGAGCACAAGGCAGACGACTTGACCACTTCACCTTGGAGATCTCCTAAAACGGTGGTTCTCAACCTTTTTTGGCCCATGCACCCCTTCACACCATATGTTCAGAATGTAATTCCCCCCCCCCCCCCCCCCCCACCTCACAGTATACTGTAAAAATGGAAGCTAAGTTTACTAACACATACTAGAAAAAGTCTAGACATCTACATAAAACGTGATTTGCAGGTCTACTTACATTATAAAACAAATTTCAGAAGGGCAAGAAGTACAGGACCATAAAGTATGGAGGGAAAAACAATATCGAGCAATCGGTTCTTGTATTAACGCAATCTTGAAATAATCTTCTTTCCCCCTGGAAACCCTAAAATTCCCCCCTAAGGGGGAATTCCCCACCGGTTGAGAACCACTGTCCTAAAAGATAATTATACCACGGCCCTTATTATTATAGCATTATCTTTTATTCTTATTGTGATCAAACCTTATGAGCTGTGCTAGCATGGTGGTTGTCCCCCTTGCCTATCACCACACTGGTCTGTGTCCAATCTCAATCAGAAACTACTCAAATTATTTGAGAATGAAAGGTGGTGATAATGGAAACTGATCACCCCAACTCATTATGCCATGACTTAGTATATGTGAATAATCTAGCATTTCACATTTCTATGGAAGAATCTGGTCGAATTACTTTTACCTTTTGACCTTTAATCCAACCCTCCTTGCCACAGGTGTAGCCATCTTGAATGGGGGAAAGAGAAATGTTTAGGACGGAGCCGTTATCTTCAATAACACACTATTTTATAGAATCTGGATAAGTTGCAGACAAATTGAATTTCAGTGTGCTTTTCACTACTAATAATCAAAATTAATTCAGATATGCTGAAGCGCCTGCTTTTCAATCAGGTAAACAGCAATTATGTAAACAAATCGACCTAACAGTCTCTTTAAAACTACAGTGGTGACATTTATATACTTAACAATGTGTTTTGTGTATTTCGGTTTGAAAGGATTCATTACGTTTCTTCTGTAGTATGTACCTGAAGAGATACAGCGAAATATGCCAGGCAATAAATTTGCAATGTATTGTTTATGTCTTTGTTATTCAAATATTACAGTTGTCAGACTAGACTGGGTGGGATGAAAGCATACACATTGTGGCTTGCAGGGATGCAGCAGGGAAGTACTACTCTACAGGCACTGCTTCACAGAGCTGAGAATATTCAAGTCTGTAGCCCCTGTGACATGCTTGAGCACCTTTCTGACAGTCCCAGGGTGAAAGTCAAGTTCCCTCCCATCACTGAGAAGGCAGCATGTACGACACTTGATAGCACTTTGTCCCAAGTTTTAGAGAATGAGATGAAACAAATATCACTGGAAGAGAAAATAGAAACATCAGAGAGATTCTATACCTCCACTCCCTGCATCAATTTGGTAGCAGTCAGAAGAAGAAAGTAGCTAGTCCGCAGTAGAGCAGGCGGAAAAAGCTTATAAAGGAGATAAAAGTATAGAAGTACGCTGCTTGCAAATGGTCTAAGTCCGCAGCTGAAAGTCTGAAAGAGGGCCTGTGCCAAATGTGGCAATATCTCAAAACCAGACACGGCATCCTTTGTTAAGCAGAATGGTTTCGCAGGAACAGACAGAAAAACGGAAAGCACAAAGAAATTCTTCTGAGTCGAGGTAGCCGGAAAAGCCTCATGCTGGTTCTGGAACAATAGAAATTTTGAGAGGGACAAGTCACTACACTAAAATAGTTCACGCTCCTGTTTGCAAGTCGAAGTAGGTACAAAGTCTAACATTAAAGCTAGTCGACCCTTCAAATGAGTGCAGTGCATCTGAGACTAGGACTCTGCAATGTTGCTGAAACACCACATTGTTGAAACACCACATTGTTGAAACACCACATTGTAGCAGTCACCGATATCAAGAAATGTCGGCCGAAGTCCAACTGCAAGCAAAGTTGCTAATAGTGGTGTAAGATGCCTTGCGAGGGTAGCGCTCTGCAGCAGAGACAGAGTGAATGTTGGGGAGACCAAATCCACAACCAAGTAGCCTAGAGAAAAGCTGACTTCCTAGAGACAAGCAGGAATGCGACTCCATGAGTCATCAACGGGGTAAGAAGAAGGCAACATGGTGACAATAGCATGTACTGGTGCATAGCGAACCGCCGATGGGGAGGTGATGTCAGAGGCGAATAGTCGGGGAAGAAGTTAGCTTCTCATGGTCAAGTGCTAGAATATGTGTGAGGGCATAAAACACTGGGTGTGACATGTTTTCCTCTAAGAGAGAGGGGTGCTTGTGAGCAGGCTCAATGCACTTTTGCAGGACTAGTGGGAAAATGACTCAAACATCTCAAAACAGGGTACAAACACACGGCAGGAGAAAGACACCTGGAATCAAGACCTAAGTGGACCTTCCTTCAAAGAATGTAAAGAAGGGAACGGGCAAAACATTCCAGGAAGGGGGACTACTCTGATATTCAGAAGCCTTCTGCCATGCTTGCTTCGTGGCAGAGTTTCTTCTTCTACTTCTTCTTCTTCTTCTTCTGCGTGCGTTCATCTGGAGTTTTTTTTCCGGACGTGATTGCGTTGTGCCTGTTTACAGCAGAGCTGCATTCTTACATCCGACTTCTGCGGGCATTTGCTGACCGGGTTAACCTTCCCGGAGGTGGCAGAGTTTTAATCACTCAGTTATGAACCCAGTTTGGTGAACACAGATAGTTGGGTCTGCTATCAACCTACCATTGCTTTCTTCACCTCATGGACCTGAACACTTGCATGGCTGGTCTCACACTGGCTCATCACTCCCTTTTTTAACACACTTGATCTCACACATTCATTAATTCACACACTTCCTTCTCACTTAACCAAGAAGATGAAGAAGCAGAAGCAGGAGTAATAGGAGGAAGAGAGAGCATAATATTGAAGGAACTATGTATTGAAGGAACTATGCATATATTAATATAAGCTTAACGAATCTTGGAAAGAACTGTTTATATACTATCAATACTATCATGTTTTACTGAAATAACTGCAGTCATCCTAACAACAAATCAAATTATTATTAAAAGAACTGACATCCTAACAAAACATCAAATTATTACTAAAAGAATTCTTACATCCTAGCAAAACATCAAATTATTACTAAAAGAAATCTTACAGCCTAGCATACCATCAAATTATTATTGAAAGAACTACTGGCATCTCAGAAATACATCAATTTATTACTAAAATAACTCTTACATCCCATCAGTATATCAAATTATTATTAAAAGAACTGCCTACATCCTAGCAACATGTCAGTGTATTTCTGAAGTACCAATGAATGTGCTTGCAATACTGCAATAAATTACTGAAGGAACTATCCATTATTTATAAATACTGCAATGTGTTATTGAAGGATCATTATGCATCATTGAAATGCTGTGTACAAATTAACATGACAAAGGAACTTTGTATAGTGCAATTTAATTCCAAAGTATTATTACAGTTACTATCTATCTATTTATAACAGCTCTATGCATTAGGTAATTGTAGGTAGGCCAATCAAGCATCAAGTGAACACAAAAGTAACTGCATATTCTATAATTTTTTTTTTTTTTTTTTTTTCCCGCGTTTCCATCCTGTTTCAGGATATTGCGGTCAACACCAGCATCTTTCAGCTGTATGTTGATTCCTAGGCTAGATTACGCTCATCAGCACGCCACGACTTTCTGAGCGACCGGCTCCATACTCTCATAAGTCACTTTTGCGATTCGAACCACTATTCTATAATAACTTTGATATATTACTGTAGGAACAATAACTAAACTATATACTATAGATATACTCCAATGTATTAATGAAGTAACTAATCTATTCTATCAATATATAAGGGGCGTTCATTTGAAATCCGTTCATGCTGCACCGCGCGATTGCGTATGTTGAACATGATCATGTCATAGTCATGTGATAAGTACTGACCAATGAATAAAAGAGCATGTGCTTATCATCCCATGATGCATAGGTTCTGTTTCTGACCGCTGCGAAAATGGCCTGGTTGATCCAAAATCCATCCAAAGAAGCTCAAAGAGCTGTGATTCAGTTTCTTTCATTTGAAGGATCTCGACCAGTGGACATTCATCGAAGAATGCAGGCAGCGTATGGTAACAAATGTATGTCGAAGACAACAGTAACAGATTGGGCACGAATGTTTCGGAAAGGACATCAGTCCACGACAGATCTTCGACGGCCGGGTCAAGCGCATATTGTTGCAACAGAAAAAAACCATCGCCAAAATGTATGCAGCAGTACAGATGAACCGTTGTCGAAGCATACGTTCGCTAGCGAAAGAATTTGATGTGTCAATTGGGACAATTCAAAAGGTCGTACATAAGCTCTCAAGGGGCAAAGATTTCACACAGATGCAGACGTAATGAACGCGGTAAACACTTGGTTCAGTGAGCAACCACAATCTTTTTTTGCGGATGGCATTTGCCGCCTACCTAAGCAATGGGATGCTTGCCTAAATGCCTATGGCGACTTCTTCTGACCAACCCATGGTGCATAATTCATTCAAAATGAATGCTTTCTTTAATTCTACCACACCTGTTAATGTTTCTTTCATGCTTTTGTAATAAAGCCATTGGAATGGGTTTCAAATATGTGTGTGTGCAGGTCAGCATGGCCGAATGGACAAGAACACGTGTTCTTAAACATCCGGTGTGCTGATGTCAAGGTAAGGGGTTCAACACCTACACTGGACATAAAAATACTGATTAAAAAAAAATACAAATACTGATATCTCTTTCCTGACTTAGGGGCGTAAATTATAAGTACCTCTTGTGGAAAGAACGCAGGCAATGAATTACCTGGGGATACGTTTTGATCGAAGCCTTACTTATAATGAGCACATAGACCAGGTGATAACAAAGGCCAAGCGTGGTTTGGCTGCGATGCGGGTGATGGCGGCAGCAAACTGTGAGCAGTGCCATCTATGCCTCCTATACGAGGGGCTGGTCATGTCTGTTTTTGAGTATGCGATGGCAATCCTGACTCTCAGCCGTAAGCAGATAGAAAGGATGGAAAGGATACAAAAACGAAGCTGTGCGCATTATTCTTCGATGTACATGAGATACAGCATGCAGGGTGATGCGCTACCTTCTTGATTTTCCAACCATTGAAGACAGACTACAAATTTGCTTAGCACATGCCTACCTCAGAGTTAAAGGTGAAGGGCAGCAGGTTAAAAAGAGGATGGTCGTGGATGGGTCAAGCCGAAGACATTCTTCAACAGGTGTGTTCACTTGAGGACTTAGAACCTGGCGAGGAGTGGGTACAAGTGCCAACAGATTTCTGTATGTCCTTTTCAGTTTGCATTCAACTAGACAGAAAATGCAGACAAGAAAATCCGGCTGCTGTGGAGGCGGAAGTACAAGCGTGATTTTCGAGAATTCATTATACGGTGATGCTGTCATGTACACAGATGGGTCGGTTGTCTGACATGTGAGAAGCTCATGGGACTTTACGGCACGGGCCTGGAGGGAGAATTGTGAAGGAGGACTCTGGTGCTTTTGTTGAGACCACAAGTAGCCTGACTATGGAAGTCATGGCAGTAAGTAAAGCAATAACATGGCTCGAGACACAGACATTCTATAGGGCATGTTTCCTTAGTGACTCAATGAGCATACTCAAGAGGATAGAGAGTGGTTGCTGTCTCTGGAGCGGTCTCAGCTGACAAAGATTAGTTTCATCTTCATGCCAGGGCATGCGGGAGTACAAGGAAATGAATAGGCTGACAAGCTCACAGGTAAGGCTAATGTGGAGGGCGGACATGCCACGGACCAGGCTGACATTCTGAATGCTCTACGAGAAGTAAGACTTTTGCAAGAACCAAGAGATGACTGCGAATCTACAACCATGGTCAGACTGCGAGAACAGCAAATTAAAAGAGGTGTGGCCAAACAAGAACACTACTCAGGAAGCCATAGAAGATTGATAATCCAACACAGAACTGGTGTCGTTAACCGCTACGCGTTGCAGGATTTGCTGAGGGGATCCAAGCACTTATGGACTGAATGGTTCGATGTGCGATGAGGATAATCTGTCAACTAACTAACTAATTATAAGTACCTCTAAAGTCGGAGTGGGTTTGCCTGATGGTGAAGGACACTGTTAATATGGAAAGCTAATCCATGCACAAAACTCAGTCCAGCACTACTAGAAGTAGTGTGAACGGACTACGCTGAGTTCAAAACTCAGTCCAGCACTACTAGAAGTAGTGTGAACAGACTACACTGAGTTGAAAACTCAGTCCAGCACTACTAGAAGTAGTGTGAACAGACTACACTGAGTTGAAAACTCAGTCCAGCACTACTAGAAGTAGTGTGACGGACTCCGCCGAGTTCAAAACGAGGAAACAAATAAAAAAAATTGACAAGGGGATGCCATTAAGTAACTGGAATTTTGCAAGTAACTTTTTTACAGCAGCGCAAACCATATATTGTGTGTGTGTTATTTCTCAACATAGTCCCCCTGCCTGGCAACACACATGGTCCACCTGTCCACTAGCTTGTTGATGCCCTCTAGGAAACAGTTTTTGGAAGAACATTAAACCAATTTTGCACCACCTCCATTACCCCCATTGTCAACTGCAAACCTCTGACCCTGCAAATGTTCTTTCAAGGGTCCAAAGAATTTAAAGTCTGATGGCACCAAGACTGTATGCTAGATGTTAAGCGCCCTCAAATTTCAGAGCATGTAGTGTATCCACTGTATGTCCATCATATGAAGGCAGGCAATGTCATGCAGCAACAATACTCCCTTTGAGTAACATCGAAGACGTTTCAAACATATCATGGATTTCCATTTGTTCACTATCATGTCACTTATCAAGTACTAATCACAGTTTCACCCCTTTCCTAGAAATGCATCAATATATGGCCCTTGATATCCCAAAACATGGTCATCATGACACTTACATGTCTCCCACTATGCAGTTCTTCAATAATGTTTTGTCTTCCATTTTTAAATCTCCCCTGACTCAAACAACTCTCCATACTGAACTATCATTCTTCTGTAGATATCACAAGGTTTCACACCTTCAGATCACAAAAAAAAACTAATAACATCTTGTTCTTCTTCCATGGTGCAAGTCGATAGTGGGGCAGCCATTTTGTAATCCCTATTGTACATGCACAGACTTCTCGAACCTCATGACTCCTGCATGAGGTAATGCTTGAGAGCCTGCTTAAGAGCCAGTTTGTGTCCTGAAACAATATTTTCCATTGCCCAAACTCTTCTTTGCACTTTATGATAAAATTCCTGTTAATGACTTTCCCTCATAAATATATTTTAGCAATATTTTAATGTATTAATGAAGAAACTAAATATATTATAGCGATATCTCTGTATTAATGAAGAACTAATTATATCCTAGCGGATGGCAGCCTCTACAATGCTCAGAGATAGAAGGCCAAGACCAAAATTAGGAGGGTACTAATCAAAGAGTTGCTTTTTGCAGATGATGCTGCAGTTACCACCCACTCTGAGGAAGAATTGCAATGTCTACTATCTGCATTCACCAATGCTAGTTCTGAATTTCTGAATTTGGTTTAACAATTAGCAAAAAGAAGACACAGATTATGTCACAAGGTGCACATGGGGTACCATCAATCTTTATTGACAACGCTGAACTAGAGATGGTAGACCATTTTACATATCTAGGATCAGTGGTAAATAGCAAATTATCCCTAGATCAGGAAATCAACATCCGGATTGGTAAGGCAGAAATAACAATGAACAGGTTAAGAAAAAGAGTCTGGGAGAACAGGAAGCTTACTGCCAAAACAAAAGTCCTCGTCTACCAAGCCTGTGTCCTCAGTACTCTTCTTTATGGCAGTGAAGCCTGGACAACTTAACTCACACCCAGAAAAACGTTTAAACAGCTTTCATATGCGGTGTCTGCAAAGAATTCTTGGTAATAAGTGGCAAGACAAAATCACAAATACTGAGGTTTTGGAAAGATCAGGTTGTGTGGCAGTTTATTCCATGCGCAGTCTTCGTAGACTTAGATGGATAGGACATCTTAGGAGGATGGATGATGGTAGAATACCAAAGGACATCTTTTTTGGTGAATTACAGATGGGTAAGAGATCTGAGGGTTGGCCACTACTACGATACAAAGATGTGTGTAAGTGGGACATGATTGATACAGGCATTGATAATGCACATTGGGAGCAAGTCGCTGCTGAACGTGTTGCATGGAGGGCAAACATCAGAAATGGAATAAAGACAAAGGGGAAAATTATTGCAGATAAGTCACACACCGAGCGTGTGAGATGTAAGATGGTGCATGATGGTGGAAATGACCACGTGTTCACATGCACCCACTGTGGACGAACATTTACAGCGTGAATTGGCCTTATCAGTCACATTCGCTACCGCCATGGGTAATAGTTATTATGCCTTTTTGAAGCACTAACTATTGTCTGTCAAGACGGCAGGGTGCCAATGAATGAATTATATCCTAGCAATACCTCACTGTATTAATGGAGGAACTAAATATATCCTAGAAATATCCCACTGTATTAATTAAGTAACTATATATATCTTAGCACTATCTCATTGTATTAATTAAGAAACTAAATATATCCTAGCAATATCTCACTGTATTAATGAAAGAACTAAGTATATCCTAGCAATATCTCACTGTATTAATGAAGGATCCAAATATGAGTATCTCACTGTATTAATGAAGGATCCAAATATTAGTATCTCACTGTATTAATGAAGGAACTAAAATTGAGTATATCCTAGCAATATCTCACTGTATTAATTCATTCATTCAGTAGCATGTCCTTTGCAGAACCTTGCTTCCATAACAACCTTCCGGAAAACCTCTTGATCATAAGCAAGATGTCCCGCGTCTGATACACCCATCTGGAGATCATCTGTCACATCCTGCACCCATCTTCTCTTTAGCCTTCCTCTTCCTCTCTTCCCAGGCATATACCCCTCCATTATTGTTCTCTCCAAACTTTCATGATGTTTCAAGTGACCAAAATATTTCAATTTTCTTTGTTTTATCATCTTTAATAGCCAACCTTCTTCAATATTCAGCTTTTGAAGTATGGATGCATTTGTTCTTTTCTTTACCCAAGATATTCTTAGAACTCGTCTATAATATTTATATTCAAAGGCATTTATGCGCTGTTCAGCTTGTTTAGCAAGTGTCCAGGTCTCACAGGCGTATGTTGCATTGGGAAAGATGCATGCTCTTAAAAATCTAATATTTGTAGTTCTATCTGTCCCACTCCATAATTTACTCAGTTGTTTTAGTCTTTGAAGAGCAATTGATAGTTGCCATTTAATTTCTTTCAGTGTAGAAGGAACTAAATATATTCTAGCAATATCTCACTGTATTAATGAAGGAACTAAGTATGAGTATATCCTAGCAATATCTCACTGTATTAATAAACTTTATAAAAGGATGTATGTATGTATGTATGTATGTGTGTGTGTATGTCCGTTCTTTATGCGTTCGCGAACGGTCCATCCGATTGAGATGAAATTTTCTACATGTCTTCTTTTCATTCCTGTGCAACCAACTGTCATAGTTTTTTTTTCTTTTTTTTTCAGCTATTTACTTACTAAAAATTTAATATTTAAATTACATGACTTAACATCAAAAACAATATATAAAGGGACATAACTTTTAGTAGCATTTCTATATTTTAGGTTAAGTCCCCTGGCGATAGATAGATAGATAGATAGATAGATAGATAGATAGATATGACCCGATAGATGGGAGGGAGAGACAGACGGATGGACGGGCAGGCAGACAGACAGACAGACAAACAGACAGGCAGACAGACAGACAGACAGCCAGGTCAGGTCATCAGACAGACAGACAGACAGTCGGGAACGGGAACTTATATGACTACTTATATGAATTAAATGAGATGCTCCCCATCAGGGACTGGGCGAAGCCGGGCCGGGTCAGCTAGTATATATATATATATATATATATATATATATATATATATATATATATATATATATATATATATATATATATATATATATATATCCTAGCAATATCTCACTGTATTAATGAAGTTACTAAATATTTCCTAGCAACATCTCACTGTATTAATGAAGGTACTAAATATTTCCTAGCAATACAGGAATAGAAGAAGGAAAGGAAAATAGGAGAGGATGCCCTAAAGAGCTTTGTTTTATTTTCACTCCAACATTTGGATTGAAGTGTGATTTTGATACTTCTATTTTCCACAGAGAATTCTTGCTCCTTTGTTCTGTGATAAAGACGTTGATTCAAACATTCACTTGTATCTTTGTGTGTCTGTTCCTTTTGTTGAGCTTCCCGGACATATTTTGTGTTCATTCACTTTCTACTTGTTTCATTGTTATCAACTTTGATTTCAGTGTACACTCTGGTTGTTTGTTTGTATATCTTGGTTGTGACCATCATTTTTGTTTTAATCCCTCATTACCAAATAAACAATCAAAGATTACGTCACTAATAGATGACATATAATCACATAATTACCAAAACCCACTGTCAAATGGCAAGTTGGCACGTACATGAAAAAGCAAATGCAGCTAAAGTCTGGCAGACGAGGCTTGCTGGTTTCACTGACCCCAGCCTGAAGCGCTGTCCTCAAACTGGCGCAAGCAGATTAGGAAAACAAAATCTGGCATAAATAACGTGCTTACATGAGTGATTATATTTTTGCACTCGGCAATACAAGCAAAGAAATGTGAACAAGTGTAATCTAAACTAAAGCGGCTGCATGATGTGTATCTATAAATGATACCAAATTATGATGAAATTTAACGTGAAGTAAATGCATGCTCTAGAAAAGTGTTTCCCACAAAGTTTTATGAATTCACCCATTTTTATAATAAGCTTGTAGCCTGTGACCATGGACGTCTGCCAGCCTAGTGGTTATATTTTTTAAATGTGCTCTCTCGCTTTGAACTCAAGCGTAGTCCATAACACTACTACAAGTAGCACTGGGCTGAACTTTGTGTGTGGATTAGCTTTCCCTATTACCAGTGTCCCTCACCATCAGGCAACACCACTCCAACTTCAGAGGTTCTTGTAATTTACATCCCCAAGTCAAGGACGAGAAGTCAATATTTTAGTCGAACTGTCGGGTGTAAGGGTTGAACCCCTTACCTTGGCACCAGCACACCGGATGGTTCAGAAAGTGAGTTTGTATCCATTCAGCCATGCTGACCTCCTAGTGGTCATATGACAGAATTCCCCATGGGGACAGATGTTTTGTAACAAACCTGGTCTCCCAGGTTGAGCCAGCCTAAAATGGCTACCATGACAAGTACAGGCAGTCTGTAGGCTACTTACCACATCACGCTTCCAGTGCCGATTAGTCTATACAAATACGAGATTAGCATCACATACCCAAAACGCCTGGTGTAAAGGCTGTGTAGGTGTGTAAAAAGTCCTTTACTTTATTGGTGTGTGAAATCTATTTCTTGAATAACCTTATAACCTCACATCACATCAACCTCTCATGACATCAACCTCTCATCCCATTAACCTCCCATCACATTTACATCAAGAGACATCTAGCTAGAGTACAGATTAAATTTGCAAACTTCTATCACATTTACATTAAGAGACATCTAACTAGGGTGCGCCAGTCTCCCTGTTCGTAATCCTGTATACCCACATACAAAACACAGCTGCGCGAGATTTGGCAGTGGATTACATCGCTCTGGTTTCTTTTGGAAAAGTATGTGACCCGGTCGTTCAGAAATAAATGGCAAACTACTGAACGTAAAACTTGTCAAGGCATTAACAGCAGCTGAAAAATGCTGGTGTTTACTGCAATGTCCTGTAAATAGGATATGTAAAAAAAAAAAAAAAAACTAGGGTACAGATTAAATTTTTAATCTCCCATCACATTTAAGAGGCATCTAACTAGGGTTCTTCTTCTTCGTTCATCCGGAGTTTTTTTTCGGATGTGATTGCGTTGTGCCTGTTTACAGCAGAGCTGCGTTCTTGCGCCGTTAGGCCGACACATCCGACTTCTGCGGGCATTTGTTGACCGGGTTAACCTTCCCGGGTAACTAGGGTTAAAACGTTAGCTGCATATCCTTTACAGGACATCAGTCAACCCCAGCATTTTTTGACTGTTTGTGGTTTCTTGGCAAGATTACGTTCAATAGTTCTCCATTGCTTTCAGAATGACTAGCACTCATACCACTGTACAAAAATCAGCGCAAGGCGGTCTGCTTCCAAATCGCCCGCAGCTGTGTTTCAAATGCAGTGTGTAGGATTGTGAGCTGCATTCATTGAGCCTTCACCGCAGCACGAGATTAACTAGTGTACAGATTAATTTTTACATAGAATTTTGCATAACAGTGAATACGCTTTTCAGTTTCTCATTGCAACATCATTTTATTTTACTGACAATACTGCATTTGTATTTCTTGTAATTTTAGCTAGTGAATCAAGGGCTACAGCAGTGGAGGTTTGAAAAAAATAAACATGGTATTACGGTGTGCCATATCAAATACTGCGAATGTAGGTCAGCATGGTCGAATGGATAAGAGTGCATGTTCTTAAACATCAGGTGTGTTGATGAGGTAAGGGGTTCAACCCCTACACCAGACAGCTGGACTAAACATCTTTGACTTGGGGACGTAAATTACAAGTACCTCTGAAATCGGAGTGGGTTCGCTTGATGGCTAGGGACACTGTTAATAGGGAAAGCTAATCCACACACAAAATTCAGTCCAGCACTACTAGAAGTAGTGTGTATGGACTACGCTTGACTTCAAAGCGAGCGAGCACCAAATAAAAATATGGATGTTTAACATTGACATGGGCTGCCAAGTCGAGCCAGCCTAACATGACTGCCAGGAAATGTCTTGGGAAGTCAAACCTGGCCTGTACAGTACCGACCACATCACCCTAGGAGTGCTGATTGGTCAAAAACAATATGGATCAAGCACCATATGTTTAATGCTCTCCTTAAAACATGTAACATGATTTCTTTACATTTACATATGCAAATATAAAGGGTCCTTTTTGTGCTGTAACCTTGGGCACAATATGCATGACAAACAAAGAAATCAATGAAGTATATGAATTTGGGTGAAGTGCAAAGCTAGCATTCAAAAGTGTGTGTTGCATAAAAGCTGGATGTGATACAAACAATAACAATAGAAATATGTGGTAAGCAAAAACAAGCTTGTATATTTTGCTTACACAGTGAAATATGTTGGTGTGAAGCAAGATATAGATCTCACATGTGCTAAAATATGACAAGAATACCATGAATTCATCATTTAAAGTGGTAGCATTTAACAACAACTGACTCTGAACTCCCCTCCCTCCTCCCCCCCCCTCTCCCCCCCCCCCCCCCCCCCCCCCCCCCAATCATATACATACTCAGTGTTGTAAACAGATTCATATTTTTAATCTCCAAATAATTGGAAACTGTATGTGTCAATTAAACACACTGACTCAGCAAACAAAGTCATGATCACTACTTGAGTTTAAACTCAGGAGAAGTAAAACATGAGACTCAAAATCTAACATGTTTTATATGAATTTTAGCAAGTCTGTAGGAATAACTACCGGTCTCCGTGGCCAGGGCGTTAACAACTTTCTCCGTAATCCTGTATATCCAGGTGGGGGAAAACAGCTGCGCTGAGATTCAGTAGCGGATCGCGTCGCTGTTGGTTACTCACAGGGGTATGTGAGCTGGTCGCTCAGAAAGCATTGGCAAACTACCAAGCGAAATCTTGCCAAGACATCAACAACAACGGTAAAATGCTGGTGTTGACAGCAATGTCCTGTAAATACGATATGCGAAAATAATAAAAAGGGGGAAAAACTAACAAGTCTTTTAAGAAGATTAACAATTAACACATATTATAAAGAAGATTAACAAATCTTACAAGAAACTCAGAAGAATCATACGACAAATAACATTTCAAATAAGATAACTAACAAATCTTATAAAACAATTGATAGGTCACATAAGACAACTGATAAATCTTAACAAATAACTTTTTAAAAATATTGCATGACCTTTGCAACCCCAGTTAACATTACAGACATACCAGGCACAATACTGACATTGTATTAAAACAAACACATAACAAAAATATAAGACATATTTTCATCGTCAGAAAGAATTCTGGATCAATACTTTCAACATAATGATGAGGCAGTAACAAACTTCTGATCAACAACATAAAACATTGTATATAAATATTTCCTACCATTTTTCTGTAAACAAAATATGAAGATTTCATTATTGAAGCCTCTGAGAGAAGTACTATTATTTGATTTCATTCAGATTACTTTTATTTCATATTAGGCCTTAATGTAGTCACTGTAGACTCATTTCTATTGTTTGGGTGCTGATGTATTTTCTTGTTGGTTTTTGCTGAAGGAACGTTTGTTGTCTTGGCGTTCTGCTTTTCATATCTGTATTCCTATATTTCATGTTTTCCAATTTTCATATTTTCAAAGCTTTACCAGTTTAATCCATTTCATTTATAAATATGACCTACATTTCTGACCAACAGCATAAACAATGTATTTGATTGGTGTCTACAGATAAGCCATATATTTCTGACCAATGAATATGAACAAGAAAACAAGAATAAACATCACCACACTCGGGGCATTCCCACACTCCCCTTCTTTAGTAGGCAGTGAAGGGTTCCTATGCTGATGGTACCAGAGGCTGCCTGAGTAAATGCCACCTGCATCCTGTTTGTTTTGCTGCACATTCCACTAGTTGCAAGAGAGCCTTCACCACATCAGTCAGTCAGGTGCCGTCTCCATTGTGAAGGCTGGCTGCAATGGATCTCCAACACTGTCTTCTCTCACCCTAACTGTACATAGTGTTAGATTTATGTTCATCCATCTCTTGATGTTATCTTCCCACTTGTATCATTGACTAACCTCTTGCTCGCTTGCTTTCAAACTTGCCCTCCAATATGTTTTTTATTGAGAGTGTTATGTCTTTTAACGTGGTTGAATATTTCACTAGCCTTTTTTTTATTTCTTTCATCAACTCTTTTCATTCTCAGTTTTTCTAGAACCTTTGTATTTGTTTTTGTTTCCATGAAATACGACATATTTTTCTGCTTTTCCACATCTCTAGAGCCTCTATTCCACTTTCAAATTGCTTGTTCAACTTCTCCAGATCAGTCTTGTCATAAAATAGCCCACCACTCCAAGGAGTTGAAACATTCCAGTCTATCAGTAGCTTCCTTTCCTCACCCACCCTTATGCCCTGGGCATAAACTCCATGATATGCTGTTGGTTTAGTAGGAGGAGTTTAACATGGCAGCGGACAGAGAAGCTGATGTAGTTATATATTTATGACTTGCAATGCATTAGATTGGTATTTACAGATATGCCATACATCTGTGACCATCAACTTACAACAGTATTTACACTACACCTTACCTTTCCTGGACTGAAGTCAGCAAAATTTGCAAAAGCATCTGATGAACTATTTCCTGTATTGTTATTGGTTCCTGAGCTATTAAATGGGTCACTTGCTCCAAATGGATCAGCATCAAATCCACTCAATGGTTTCACCTTCAGCTTTGGTGATACTGCAGTGGATCCAAACGGTAGGGGGCTTTTTGATTTGGGTGGAGCAGGACGAGGCGGCGGAGCTTTCTTGTGTTTTGCTGGAGCAGTGGATTTAGCTGCTGAGATGAAGGGATCGATACCTGAGCCGGACGGAGTCTGGAAATATATAACAACAATGAGTTCAATACATGTGATGTCATTCTTTCTTCTTCAAGTACCGTGCAAACTGACATGGGCAATGTCTGAAAGAAATAAGGAAGAGAAAAAGGAGCAACAAGTAAATGGAAGAAGTAACAAGAGGAGATTCTTCTTTCATTCATTTGAAATTTTCCTATATATGCATTGTTGTCTCTTGTATGAATTGAACTGTCTTTTCTATTTCACTCAGTGGTCAATAGAGTTTATCTTCCACTGTTGAAGGTTTGCCTAGATATGTCATATTTTATGCTGTCTTGGAGAATGTGATCTGCTGTCCAAGGCGCCAATACACATGTGCACATGGCTGATTTGCCATTCTTGAATTTTTTATACAAATGGTTACGTAATTTATTGTTACCTGTTCTGAGGTGCAGAGTAATGATTTGTTCTGGTCTGTCCATAATGTGGTAGTCATCTTGAGCAGAATTTGGTGGCTATCTAACCGATCTGATCATTCTTTTCTTGTGGTGGTATGTAACGGGTACATCAGGTTGTTCTTCTATTGCTTCCTTCCTTAGCTAATTGATCAGCTCTCATTTCCGGGTATTCCACAATGAGATGGTATTCACTGTAAGGTGACCTTACACTGGCTTCAAAGTTCAGAAATTAGTGTCCTTAGTACTGGCAATTTCCCAGACAGGAGCATCTCAAGTACTGAATTTGCATGTCAATAGCACCACAGGTTGTGTGCTATGGCTGGTATTTAGTAATTTCTCTGTTGCTGTCTTGCTTGACTGGATTTCTGTGTCATAGTTATGGATGAACTTTCCTGTTGGTACTCTGCACATGTTCCTAGTATTATTTGGGTATTCTGTGTAAACGTCCTCTCATGCATTTCGAACAGCATTTTGTGCTGACCCATCTCTGTAGACTCTGAGGTCCTGTGGGTATTCTTCATCAAGGAAGCTGAGAGTGGCTTTTCTGCGCTGGACACTGTTCTGTTTTTTCTTGTTAAATGTTCCTTTCACTTTCATCTGGATTAGTAGTGATAGTCTATATTCCTCTTTCCATGGAGTTCATTCTGGGATAGTTTTCAGGGGGATATCAACTGTGGGCAGATCGGTGGTTTCTCTGCAGTCATTTGGCCTGCTTCTTTTTAACGTGTGAGTGTGTGTATATGAAAGAATACAGAGAGAGAGAGAGAGAGAGAGAGAGAGAGAGAGAGAGAGAGAGAGAGAGAGAGAGAGAGAGAGAGAGAGAGAGAGAGAGAGCTGAGCAGATGCATGTCATGTAACACGCATGTTATGTAACACGCGAATCCATGTTTGTGTATTCTCATCTGTCATATTATCAGTTAAATACCATTTGATTTTATCATGCATAATATAAACTCATGTTCTTTACTGTAGTTTGAGTGAGTGAGTCAGTGAATGTGAATGAGAGACAGAACGAGTGAGCGTGAGAGTGAATGAGTGAGCGTGAGAGTGAATGAGTGAGCGTGAGAGTGAATGAGTGAGCGGGAGAGTGTATGAGTGAGCGGCAGAGTGAATGAGTGAGCGTGAGAGTGAATGAGCGGGAGAGTGAATGCGTGAGAGTGAATGAATGAGCGGAAGAGTGAATGTGTGAGCGTGAGAGTGAATGTGTGTGAGTGTGTGTGTGTGTGTGTGAGAGAGAGAGAGAGAGAGAGAGAGAGAGAGAGAGAGAGAGAGAGAGAGAGAGAGAGAGAGAGAGCGAGAGAGAGAGAGAGAGAGAGAGCATCACTATTTTTACGTCACATACATTTTATGTACACATTTTTCTCCATGTTTAACATTTTTATGAGACTGCTCATGACAAATGTCAGTGTATGTGTGTGAGTAAAGTGTGGGAGTTTGTTCATACTAGTTTCAATACTAACGTGAGACATTTTGTATGTGTCTAGATGTGAGGAAGTGTGAGTGTATGTGGAGGATGTGTGTGAGTGTGGGGATATGTGTGGGTGGGGGGAGGGGTGTGGGTGGGGGTATGCATTTGGATGGGTTGGGGTGTGTGGGTTTTGGTGGGTAGTGGTATTTGTGGGTGTTGGTGGGATGTGTGGATGGATGTGTGGGGGTGAAAGTAGGGGTGTTGGAATGGGTGTGGGGGTTGTGTGTATGGGTGGAGGATATGTGTATGGGACGGATGCAGGGGATGTGTGTTTATGTGGGTGGAGATGTGAGGATGGTTTGAGGAAGTATGTGTGGGAGGCGGGGTTGTGTGGGTAGGGGATTGTGTTGGGTGGATTTGGGATGGAAGGGCGGGTGGGAGAAGTGTATGGTGTGTGGGTTTGAGATATGTGTGCGGTGTGTTGGTGGGGGATGTGTGAATGATGTGTGGGTGGAGGGTATGTTTGTGGTGGTATGGGTGGAGGGTAGTGTGTGGTGTGGGGGATGTGTGTGATGGGTGTGGGGAATGTGCGTATGGGTGGGGTATATGTGTGGGTGAGCAGGGATTGTGGTGGTTGGGGGAAGTATGTGGGGGAGTGTGGGTGGGAGATGTGTGTGTGTGTGGATGGGGAATGTGTGGGTGGGGGTGTGTGAGTGGCTTAGGGATGTGTAGGTGGGTGAGGGAGTTGTATGTGTCGGGGTGGGATGTGTGAGTGGGTGGAGGATGTGTGTGGGGGTAGGGGTATTGTGATCGAGAGATGTTTGGTTGGGAGTGGGTGGGTGGGGGTGTGTGGGTGCGTAGTGGAGGATGTATGCGTGAGTGAGTGTGTGTTGGTGGACGGGTAGGGAATGCGTGTGTGGGTGGGGAGAGGTATGTGGTGTGTTGGTTGGTGATATTGTGTGGGTGAGGTATGTGTGTGTGGGTGGGGGATTTTTGTTGTGTGTGAGTGGGGGTATGTGGGGTGGATGGGTAAGGGTATCTGTGTGGGTGTGGGTGGGAATATTGTGTGGTATCTGGGTGGGGGATATGTGTGTGGTGTGTAAGTGGGGATGTGTTGGTGAGGGATATGTGTGTGTGTGGTGCGTGGGTTGGGAATAGTGCGTGGTAGGGGGTGTATGTGATGTGCGGGTGGGGGATTGTGTGGTGGGGGATTAGGTTACGGCATGTGTGGGTGGGTGGAAGTTGTATGTGTGGGTGGTGGGGTGTGTGTGAGTGGATTGTGGATGTATGGGTGGTTAGGGAGATGTGTGTGTGGGGGGGGGGGGGGGGGGTAGGGACATGTCAGTTGGTGGGGATGTGTGTGTATGGTTTGGGGATGTGTGAGTGGATGTGCGATGTGTGGGTTGGTGGGGGATTGTGTGTGTGGGTGGGGAATATGTTGTCGATTGAGATGTGGCTGGGGGATGGGTGGTTTGAGGTGTGGGTGGGGAGAGGATGTGTGGGTTAGGATGTGGATGGACGTGGGATGTGTGGGTTGGTGGGGGAATGTTTGTGGGTGGCGAGTGTGTTTTGGTTGGGGGATCAGGTGAGGGCAGTGTGTGTGGGTGGGGGATGTGCGGGAGGGGGATGGGTCGGTTGGTGGGTATGTATGTGTCCCTTGGTGTGCGTGTGTCAGTAGGTGGGGGTGTGTATGTGTCCCTTGGTGCGCGTGTGTGTGGGTAGGTGGGGGTGTTGTGTGGGTGGGGTGATGTATGGATAGGTGGGAGATGGGCTTCATAACATTGTAATTAGCCTTGTTTATGTTTACAACATTCATTTCACAATGTTTATTTTTCTTCCTATGTAAATGTATAATGCTCTTGATGAACGAAACACGAGTGATTGGAAGGGCCGAATGTAAGACGGGCCTGCGCGTCCAATTTGTGACCCTAATAAAGTTGATTTGATTTGATTTAACCGCCCCATAGCTAGGTTTTCAAATCTGTTCTTCATAGGGTGGCCTGCCAAGCTGAGGAACTTTTCTGCTTGTATTAGCATTTTCATATCTCAGCGTGCTCTCAATACTTGTGTCCTTCCCATCTTCACTATAGGGGTTGATCTCATCCCTCCCATGATGACTCTTTAGTGCTTGATTTTGCACCTTGTCCAGCTCTTGTAGTGTTTGTTTTTTTTAAAACACTGAACACCATGCAGTTGACCCGTATCCCAGGTGTGGTCGTATGCTCTGTTGATTAACTTTGCTAAGTATTTTTCCCACTGGTTTCCCATGTGGTTCCACTTAGTCTTCTCAGGATGGCTATTTTCCTTCTGGCTTTTGCTACTGGTTTGTTGATGTGCTTTCTCTATGTAACCCTGTCATCAAATGTGACTCCAGGGTTCTTTATCTTCTCTTAGGGGTATTCCATTTATCTGGATGATGCACAAGAAGAGATTATTATAGTATCACATACTTCTAATTATTCATGAAAGGAGTTAATTAAAAATGTAATTATTCTTCTTTCACCCAACATGTCTAAGTACTGGACTTGTTAGAGTGTTTCTGTTGCAGTCCAGCTGTGATATTTGCATCTTGTAATCAACATATCTAATTTCACATTAGTTGACCAGCTTAGCCTTCCCAGGTAAACTGTAATTCTTTTCCTTCCTTCTTCTTTGTCTTCATTACCATCGATCTCTTTCCTTCTTATTATACCTCCATACTCAAGCCGTTATCTTTAAATGACAACATTAGCTCACTGAAGTGTAACTGTAGTAACTCAGTGAGTGCCAATTCCCTGTAAATGTATTCACCTGACATCTCCACAGGTCCCTCGGTGTCCTTTACAGTATTATGCTTGCACAGAAACAGGACACTCTGACAGGCAACATGCACAGGAGAATTCTAATCTATTCAATCACCTCAGTATCAGTACCCCGGGAGGTTAAAATATTGCGCTCTTATCCATTCAGCCATGCTGACCTCTAAGAATACCCTTAAACCCAATGAACCAATTACAAACTTGAACAGAACGGAAACAGAACAACAATCCCACAGGTCAGAAAACCTATCGACATTCATTACTTAGAAAATATTTCTGAAAGAGTATCAGTCTCACATGACTAGACTTGTAAGCAGCACTGTTCGAATCCCAGCTCAACCCAAAGGCATCAAACCCACCACTAGGTTTCTCATTTGAAGTCTGCGGGTTGCCAATGAAGGGGTCATTTTTGAAGCTAAATGCCTCTTCATTCTGAAAGTAAAAGTGAAGTAAAAATAAAGTCAACGTGAGGTGAGTTGAGTCAAGAACCAACATCACAGCACTTGGCACAATCTCCAAATGTAATCCGTCCTCATCTTCAAAAGCCAGCAAAGAGTCCCAAAGGTAATGGTACCAGCTAGTTTGATTATGTGTCCAACTGGCCTTTCCCAGGAGTACTGATTGTCGGTCAGATCCCCTAGTCAATCACAGCCACTCCATTCTCTCTTGGCTATGATAATTTATCTGTTCTTCCATGTTATGCACATTATCCCAAAAGGCCCTAACCACATCTGCCTAATCGTGTACCAATAAACAACCCAACCTTGCAGACCCAGCCAATCTATCTGCCTGTTTATTTCCCACCACACAAGCATGTCCTGGAGAAAAGATCCAACAGATTCTCCCATCTTTGATTTTTAAACTGAAGCACGCCACTCTGAATTAAGCAAGCACGTCTTCTTCCTTCTCAGCATGCCCTTGAGTCTGTTACAACCATGACATGTGTGTGCTGTTTGTCCTCCAACCAGAGGAACACTATTGTGACTGCCTCTACTTCCATTCTCAGACTAGATGTTGTGGTATCATTTACCAAGTTCTCCTGCACTAAATACCATCCTAAACTTTTGATATGAACATTAACCTCCCATCACATCGGACAGCGGTCGGTCTGACAGTTGTTTGGCTGGTTGGTTGGTTGTTTGGGCAGGTGGGTCAGCGGTAGGTCAGTCATTTGGTTGGTGGGACAGGTGGGTCAGCAGTAGGTCAGTTGTTTGGGCAGGAGGTTCAGCAGACATACGGTCATTTGGTTGGTTGGTTGGTTGGTTGTTTAGGCAGGCGGGTCAGCAGTCAGTGGTTGGTTTGGTTGGTTGTTTGGGTGGGTGGGTCAGCAGTTGGTCGGTGGTTTGGTTGGTTCTTTGGGTGGGCGGGTCAGTAGTTGGTCGGTGGTTTGGTTGGTTGTTTGGGTGGGTGGGTCAGTAGTTGGTCGGTGATTTGGTTAGTTGTTTGGGTGGGTGGGTCAGTAGTTGGTTGGTGGTTTGGTTAGTTGTTTGGGTGGGTGGGTCAGTAGTTGGTCGGTCATTTGGTTGGTTGTATGCTTGGGTGGGCGGGTCAGCAATTGGTTGGTAATTTGGTTGGTTGGTTGTTTGGGTGGGCAAGTCAGTAGTCAGTCAGTCATTTGTTTGGGTGGCCGGGTTAACAGTCAGTCAGTGGTTTGGATGGATGGTTGGTCATTTGGTTGGTCAGCAGTTGGTCAGTTATTTGGTTAGTTAGTTGTTTGCTTATTTGGGTAGGTGGGTCAGTGGTCAGTCATTTGGTTGGTTGGTTGTTTGGGTAGGCAGGTCAGCAGTCGGTCTGTCATTTGGTTGGTTGGTAGGGCAGGCAGGTCAGCTGTCAGTTGGTCATTTGGTTGGTTGTTTGTTTGGGTGAGCAGGTCAGCAGTTGATCGGTCATTTGGTTGGTTGGGCAGGCAAGCAGGTCAGTGGTCAGTTGGTCATATAATTGGTTCGTTGGTTGGTTGGGAGGACAGGTCAGCGGTTGGTGGGTAAATCAGTCATTTGTGATCTCTGGAAGACATGAGTTTTAACTCTAAAGTCTAATAAGCTGGCATGCAGGTCGTCTGAGCCCTAAAAGGTGCCTGCATCTATCGAAATGAGATAACAATGTTCTCCTGGCCCAGTACCAAAGTGCCATTTCACAAGGGAACTTTGTGCAGCGCTCTCCTTCCCCTCTCCAAGCTCAGAAATCAGTGGGGTAAGCAAGACTGGTACTGGAACTTCACATTTGCAGATAGGTATATTAGGATGTGACCAGGTCATGATATGGCACAGCACACAATGATTGGCTGGAATTTGACCTGGGCTAGTAATGTTACCTCCATGGGTTTTAGATATTTAAACACCAACAGACTCCAATTAATAGAAACCTTAAAGGGTCTCTGTACCAAAGTGGTTATACCACATGCCTGACACTCTTAAGATCACAGGTTCATTTGCGGACTCCACCATGTGGTTAACTGGTGTAATTTTCTCTTGGGTATGGTTGCTGGATCTACAGAGTTCATGCTCTGTGGAACGCTTTCAGCAGGCCACTCTACAGAAAGAGACCAAACTATATGACATAGAACCCGGTGCAATGAAGTCAATCCTCTCGCCTTTAAATCTTTTAACCTTTCTATGAATCCAACCCAATGACCAGAAAATGATTTGGTTAAAGCTAAGCATATAAGCACCAACACACCAGATGGACATTTACCTTAACTGCTGCAGAACTACCACCAAAGGCATCTTTGAAAGGATCCTCTGAACCAAATGGATCAGCAGACGTGAAAGGATCGCCTGCGTATGCAAAACAATAAAGCAAAATCAATGAAGATGATGGATAAATAAATTATGTATGTAGTCTATAGTAAAGTAAATTAACTGCATTTGATGGGAAAGACAAGAGAATGACAAAATAATGTTTCACTACTATGGTAGTGAGATATATAATGAAAATAGCAGAGAGAGAGAGAGAGAGAGAGAGAGAGAGAGAGAGAGAGAGAGAGAGAGAGAGAGAGAGAGAGAGAGAGAGAGAGAAAGAGAGAGAGAGAGGAAGGGGTTGGGGGGGGGGGGGGGGGGGGGGGGAGGGTAATAACAGGGGTGTGAGAAAGAGACTATGTTTATGTAGGGTCTGTACAAACAACATCTCTAGTGACTACAAATGAAGGAAAGAATACACTCCTACATCCCAGGCCAATCCGTGCAACAAAGAAAGCTACTTACTGTCCCTGAATGGATCATCACTCTGAAATGGATCAGAATTAGAAGCTGGCACTGTGCCACTTCTGCTAAACGAGTCCCGGCCTTTAAATGGGTCTTCCACAAAGTCGGTCACTGTAGACACGGCACTCATGCTACCCATAGTACTGGCTGGACTCTGAAACTGTAAAACCCAAAATTCTCTGAAAATAAGATCGGGTCCTATATTAATTTTAGCTTTACAAAATACACTAGAGCTTATTTTAGGGGATGTCTTATTTTATTTTTTTTCCAGATACAAATATCTACTTTTATTCAAATACAATCATGTCATCTTCTTCTGAAACATTGTCATAACTCTCCAAATCCTGAATTCTGTCTGATCTATTGTTTTTAGCTTTAAAAAATGCACTAGGGCTTATTTTAGGGGACGTCTTATTTTTTTTTTCCTTCAGATACAAATATCTACTTTTATTCAAATACAATCATGTCATCTTCTTCTGAAACATTGTTATAACTCTCCAAATTCTGAATTCTGTCTGATCTATTGTTTGTTTGCGATCCTAGATCCATAAAAACGGCAGTTCCATCCATGGCAATCATGTTGGAGAGTTGGTAGTTAGAAAAGTCAATGGCATCAACAAAGTACCTGAATGCAAGTGCACGTTTAATAACTTCATTCTAGCTGACGTATGTAAATAGGGCGTATTTTAAGGGTAGGTCCTATATTAAAAGCATCCCGAAAACTTGTGCTAGGGTTTATTTTAGGGGTAGGTCTTAATTTCAGGGAAACGCGGTAGAATCCTGACAGCTTTGAGCAACCATGGTGATGTCTGATGTTGATGGGATTCTACTCCCCCTCCATCAGCCCAACATTATTTTTTGTTCTGGAGATCAGCATGGGCAAATGGATAAGAGCGCCCATTCTTAAACTTCCAGTGTGCTGATGTCGAGGTAGCGGGTTCTGCACCTACACTGGTCAGTTGGACTACAATTTTGACTTCAAGTCCTTGACTTGAGGGTGTAAATTACAAGTACCTCAGAAGTCAGAGTGGGTTCGTTCGATGGTGAGGGACACTGGTAATAGGCATAGCTAATCCATATGCAAAAATCGGTCTAATGCTCTAGAAGACATAGCATGTGTATGAACTGCGCTTGAATTCAAAGTGAACGAACATTTTACCCCCAAAACAATTTATTTTAATGTTTCTTTGTTTTCGACGACATTGTGCCTGATTAAAGCAAAGCTGCAACATGTGTACCTTTGGACCACCACATCAAATTGTTTCAGTTGTGAATTTCTGCGCCGCCTTCCTAGCAACAAAGGATGTGTAATGGCGTAGCAACGGTTCATACTCTCTCTCTCTCTGTCTGTCTCTCTCTCTCACACAGAGAGAGAGAGAGAGAGAGAATATCATCATCATCAAGTGCCATGCCACGTGGCATAGGCATTCATGGCTCTCCACAGATCTCGGTCTTTGGTGTTCTGGATCAACTCTGCTGATATTCCTCCACAGCCTCATTTATCTTGGTCTGCCTCTGCCTCTCTTCCCCTCGATCTTTCCAGCTGTCACAATGTTCTCCAATGCCTCTCTTCTCATCACATTACCAAAGAAAGCTGTTTGTCTCTTTCTTATTGTTGTATATAATGTTCTAGTTTCATTAGCCTCTTTCAGGCAATCGTCGTTGGTTACTCTGGCAGTCCAAGTAATTTGTAGCATTCATCTCAGGAACCATGTCTCTGTTTCTTCCAAGTTCTTCCTAATTTGTTCATTTACATTCCAAGATACACTGCCATGCAGCAAAACAGGTTCTAAATAGCCCTTCAGCACTCTCTCTCTCTCTCTCTCTCTTACATTCAACGATAGTGACTTATTGCATAGGATACTCTTCATTTTCTGAAATGCAGCTTTATATAAACAAAGAAGTACGTACACATAAAGAATAGCCAATCACACATGACATGTCGATTGGTACACATGCACCTATTTCTAATGACAACTATGAGGGTAAGAAAGGAAGGAAATAACAAAAAGATATAAGACAGTTTAGAAATGTTTGTTGGTAGTATAAAGGTGTCATTACATGGCATATCCATCTATTTTTATGTCTTTATGTGGCAGACAATAATTGGAACATGTGCATCTCTCTCTCTCTCTCTTTCTCTCTCTCGCACATGTGTGTGTGAGGGTGCAACTGTGTTGAACTTACCGCAGCCTTAATGCTGACACTATCCACATGAAGAGAGACATCCCCATTAACTCCTGACAGGCCTGTAAACCCAGGATCCAGGCTCTTGTACTGGTTGTGAAGCTGCTGAATATGTTTCCGTATCTGTGTGAAACAACAATCAACACAACTTGGACATCAATCACCCATCAGTGGCTTCTTTCACATGCCTTTGTTAGGAACCATGAGCAACAAGTGAATTATACTGCATTGTTTTCTCGGGTCTGTGATCCAGTGCATTTAGATATCAGAAGACATGTCATTCAGGTTTGTCTTACTTAGACTTTGACTGTCCCCAGTTTAACTGCGTTGCAGTAAGTTTTTGTGTCTATCTTTGTCTAAACCCTACATATCTGTGTCTATCAGAGTCTAGTCTCTACCTGTATACATCTATCTCAGTCTAGTCACTTCCTGTATACATCTATCTCAGTCTAGTCTCTACCCATATGTGTCTGTCTTAGTCTAGTCTCTACCCATATGTGTCTGTCTTACTCTAGTCTCTACCCATATGTGCCTATCTCTGCCCCACTGCAACAAGTCAGCAGATCTCTTAACTTCAAGAGCACCAGCAGTTGAACACGATGGACAAGGAAGATATTCTGAAGTCTATCTATATAGTTAAGAGACAAAAACCGATGAAGCAGATTTCAGGATGCACGAGTGTGTTTCCAGCAAGGAAGGAGTTGTTGTGGCATCATGGCTAGCACACTTGCCTGCCAAGGATGAAGCAGATTTCAGGATGCACGAGTGTGTTTCCAGCAAGGAAGGAGTTGTTGTGGCATCATGGCTAGCACACTTGCCTGCCAAGGATGAAGCAGATTTCAGGATGCACGAGTGTGTTTCCAGCAAGGAAGGAGTTGTTGTGGCATCATGGCTAGCACACTTGCCTGCCAAGATCCTGGTTCAGTTCTTAGCAGTGGCCGGATTGTTTATTCCTACCAGTGCAGTTCTGGGGGGTCAAATTCAGCCTAATAACATGGGGCCATTTTCAGAATTTTCTAGGAACTGAAAGAAATAGAAATGTGATGAGGAAGGAAACTGGTCGCTGTACCCTATATAATACGGCCTAGAATATGTGAAGGGCTAACATTTCACTCCTAACAGCAGACTCTGCCATGAGACTACCTTGTATTTCACAGTGAGGAGGGATCTATGAGGCGATAAACCAATGTGATTATAACCAGTATATAACTGGAACTTTCATTGTCTACACCTTTTGACTTTTCACTGAAGGAGACGGAGCATCTATAGCTTGACCTGAAGTGCTGTGATATCAATCCTCCATTAATCATTACTTCCATTATTGGCATCTCACTTGAACATCACTGCAATGAAACTACATTGTCATCTGAGGGATAATTTCTTAATGATACTATTGTTACATGATCAAGTCATATCAGTAGTTATTTTTGTAGGTAACACAGCTGTCCTTATCTGTCATCTTATTTCCGTCTTCCTCTTTCCTCTTGTGAGGAAAGTGTGTCACACAGAGTTATGCACTTCAGAGATTTGTGCAGACGACTTCAGTATGCAAATGTGTCAGGTTGACTTCATCTAGCCAAATCCATCCAAGATAGTCCGGCTCTACCTACCCATGAGTAGGTTTACTTGTCTTAACACTTTTGGCACTGAGGGGTGATTTGATGCGTGATAAGGCAGATGTGGTGAAGGCCCTCTGGGAGCGAGTGAATAATAATATGGATGTCAATATGGACGTCCATATTAACGTGGAAAGGCCTTAGGTTCATACCAGAATACGATCAGCGTTGCCAGTTGTGCTCAATATTTAAATCCCAAATCCCGAAACAACCGAATAAATCAACTCTTAATATTCTTCTAAATCTCCTCACTTCTAAATTCTTCCTATTCTTGTCACACTTAATATTCTTTTAAAATTCCTGATTTATAAATTCTTTTTCTTCCTGTCACTCTTAATAATATTCTTCTCAAATTTCTCATTTCAATATTCTTTCTTTTCTTGTCACTCTTAATATTCTTCTCAAATTCCTCATTTCAAAATTCTTTTTCTTCTTGTCACTCTTAATATTCTTCCAAAATTCCTCATTTCTATATTCTTTCTCTTCTTGTCACTCTTAATAATCTTCTAAAATTCCTAATTTCAGGTGTTTCTTGTTTCATCTTTTCTTTCACTGTTAAAATCCATATCTAAAATTAATCATATAGACCATGAATGCATTTTGGTTAGCACCCAATAATACATGTTTATTCGTTATGAAGAGATTAGAACAAGAATCGCCATGGCGAAAGTAGCCTTTAGCAAGATGAAAAACATTCTGACCAATAAAAAGATGTCAACTGAAACGAGAAAAAGAGAGTTGAGGGGATACACAGAGCCTGTTCTTTTGTATGGATGTGAAACTTGGACAATGTGCAGTCAACAACAAAAAAAACATCTGAAAAACATCTGATGGCTGCAGAAATGTGGTTTCTGAGGAAAATGCAAAGAATACCATGGACAGATAGAAAAACCAATGACCAAGTACTGCAGGAGACAAATGAAACTCGTAAACTGATCAGAGAAATTAGACGTAGACAGTCAACATTTTTTGGACATGTTATAAGAAGAAATGGATTGGAGAACTTTGTGACAACTGGCAAGATCGAAGGGAACAGACCAAGAGGAAGACCGAGAGGAAAATACCTGGATGGCTTGACCACATGGCAAGGATGAAACAGGAACACTGAGCTGATCCACGACGCTGGTGATCGAGTGAAATGGCGAGTCATAACCGCCCATGCTTTCCAGCATGGCATATGATTAATTGATTGATTCCTTATGATATGCAAAATCTGGCCAATCACTCAATTTGTTAGTGTTAGCGAAGCTGATAGCGAACTGCGCTGATAATGTCACGGGCATGGTCAGACACGAGCTCAAAGCCTGGGCTTGTCATCTGCGACAGTGAAGGAAAGATTGGCCGCCTCTTCCTCCTTGCTCTCGACCTACAAAATGTGAAGGCGCTACCACATCACAGGCCCACAAAATGTGATGGTGCTACCACATCACAGGCCTACAAAATGTGACCACATCACAGGCCTACAAAATGTGATAGTGCTACCACATCACAGGCCTACAAAATGTGATGGTGCTACCACATCAAAGGCCTACAAAATGTGATGGTGCTGCCACATCACAGGCCTCTAGCAGGAAACTGCTCCGGCACCCCAAAAATTAAACACTCGGTTGCCAAATAATAGGGTAGAGGGAACACATAGACAAGAAACAGCAGGACAAATACTTGTATATAATCTTTAATTAATGCGCATCAATTAAATACTGCCAGATCTGTGGTGAAAGAGTTACGGACACAGTTCGTAATCCCACATACCGCGTTCAAAACACAGCTGCGGGCAATTTGGCTGCAGACTGCCTTGTGTTGGATTTTTATGAAATGGAATGGGATGCAGTTGTTCAGAAAGCAAATGGCAAATTACTAAACGTAAAACTTTCCCAGGAATCATGAACAGCCATAGAATGCTGGGGTTAGCTGCTACATTCTGTAAAGGATATGCAATTAACTTTGTAACAATGAAAGATTATGAGGAAAAAAGCTTACCAATACAATTTCGTTGCTAATCTCTCCTTGTGACCTGGCCAGAATTTCTAACTGCTGTTTACTGGATTCTGCAGTTTGCTCCAGTTTTGACTCCTCCTCTCTTAACCGTGTCAACTCGATTCTCAATTTGGCCAGGTCATTTTCCTGATCCTGTGTACAAAATACAATAGTTATTAAACTTGTTTTAGTTGGTATATAATTCTAAATCAGAAGAGCTTGCATGTTGGCAGTGCACACTTATGTGGCTGAATATGTGGCAGGAATTAGTTGCATAAACTCTTTATCAACTTCAAGTTCTATGCCAGAAACTTTGTATCAATTTCAAGTGTTATGCCAGAAACAACACTTCTTCAAGTTCCATTCTAGAAACTCATGATCAAATTCAAGCATCAAGTTCTATGCCAGAAACTCTTTATCAACTTCCAGTTCTATGTTTGTATGTCTTTACAATATTAGCATTTTTACTGAAACATAATTTGGTTGTGAAATGCTAAGTGCACCGACTTACTAAAGTAAGAAACAAATGCAGATATTCATAGAAACTGATAAAATAAAAAAAGTATTTGAACTTGCAGCCTCGAAATGACAGCGCCTTGCTGAAGGAACAAGTACACACTGGATCTGTTATGTTGGGATTCATATACTATGAATAAACACCCTGGATCTGTTATTCTGGAATTCATATACATACTACAAATAAACACCCTGGATCTATTACACAGGGATTAATATATTACGAATAAACTCCAACCTGTTATGCTGGTCTTAAATGAATATATCATGAATCATCGACTGCTAGCTGAGATACAATAACGGACAAAACAACATATTAATGCTTCAATTTTGGTTTAAGTGTGGTTCATCAAGACGGGATGTGTGAGAGGATGAATCCAACGTGTTTACATCCAGTATGTTAGTGGAACTATCAGCTTCTACACCTTACGACATTTGATACAGGAGACGGAGCTTCTCTGGGTTTGCTGGGAATGCTACAATGTTGATTCTTAGAGACCAAGAACAAGTGCCTGGCTGCTTCACACTGTAGAATATGCTTTCTATTCTTCGGTAAAGCAAATGGTTTATGTCTATCAGAGGTCAAATAAAAATCTTAGCGTCTACACAGCATCGCGACTGCTTGGGCAAGCAAATGTATTTCTCAGGCCCAGAAAACCTTCCCTGTAGACACCAGCAATGATATAAATGCAGTAGTGATCATTTTTTAAAATATATTGATTAACAAGCCAACTGAAATACTTTGGCTATATTAAGTGTCACAGGGACTTGGAAAGAACAGTGAAGGAAGGTGTGGTTTCGGGAAGACGAGGCTGGGGTGGACCAGCATGAATATGAGCACAGGACACTGCAGACACCCTGGGTATGAGAGTGCATGAGGCTGGGGTCAACCAGCATGAAGATGAGTACAGGACACTGCAGACACCCTGGGTATGAGGTTGCTTGAGGCCGGAAATCAAGAGACCTTCAAGTAGGCTGTGATGAGAGCGACGTTCTGTAAAGGAGCTGCTACATGAAGATGATGGCGATGATGGTGGTGGTGGTGGTAATAATGATGATGATGGTGGTAGTGGTAACGATGATGATGCTATTGGTCAATAGCAGCTGCCCAATGGGGAAATAACAATAACATCACAAGTGTTAAACTTTCACATGGACAAAGTATGCACACCTTGTAAAAAACAATATGTATTGTCAGACATCTTTAGTATGATCTGATCATATGTAAGAAGTAAAATCACATGTAAGAAGTACAATCACATATAACACATTGAGTAGTATACATGAAGAACATAACCAATCACACATGACACATTGATTGTTACACATGAAGAATAAATAATTAATCCTAGTGTATTATCCTCCAGAATTATCTATCCTAAACATATGCTAAACATATACTGCACTAGCCCAGATACTAAATCAATAGAACTCTTTGTTGATCAAACATCTCAGAGACCAGCTATACAAATGTCTGCCGCACAATGTGAGTTAATCAACACTGTATCAAATCACCCCTTTGACACAGCTTCATCAACTGTTAACAGACATCAGTAATTCAAAAGATATCAAGCAATGACAACAAACAAGTGTCACAATTTGTGAAAGAGGGACAGCCAGTCAAAGATACAATAAAGAAAAACAAAGTGCTGCATGTTCATCAAATAGGAAAATACAAGGGATCAACCAAAGAATGAAATTTGGAGCAAGCAGAAATAGAGCAATGAGAAACAAATAAATCTATTATAACACAAGGATAATTTAGAGTACATAGGATCATCTTACACTCTGCTCTGACTTTAAACTGTGATACTGTAATATATCACTAAGGCACGAGTGGTATAGTGGATTGTGTGTTTGCTTATCAATATAGTGGTCTGGATTCAATCCCTAGTAACAGCAGGATTATAAATATTTTTTTTAATAGTACAGCTCAAGATTATCCACTAAGTCTAAAAGATAATTGAGCATGGATCATTTTTAAAATTTTCTAGAAATTATTTGAAAAAGAAAGGAAATGAGGGAGGAATTTGTTACCCACCTCATTATGTCCAAACTAGTGCATATGAAGACCTTACTTCACATTCCTATAACAGTGTCCACCAGGAGATTAGAGACAGTAAATGTTTGTTGCCATCTTCTTCTTCTTTGTTCCTATCTTGCTTCATACCTAGCTCTGCACTTCTCTGACAGGCATATGTTAGTGTCAACATAATCAATGCATATTACAGGGGAAGTCACTAAGTAAGGTACAAATGGCTGTAGAAAAATAACTAAATATGATAACAACTTGAAACCAGTTTATTTTTATACATACATTGTCCATTTATTTCTCAACATAATTTCTTATGCACTTATAAAATTGTTTTATCAGTCCTCCCAAACCGGCTGCATAGAACTGCATGCTCTGTTTTCTGAACCACGTTTTCACTTCACATTCAACTTTGGTGTCATTCGTGAAATGTCTTTCACCAAGGTGGGGATTCAGTGGACCAAAAAGGTGGAAATCTCTTGGGTCTAAGTCGGGGCTGTAAGATAGATGTTCCAGAACTTCCCACCTTGGTTAATTATCTCCTGAGTTAATTGAGCCGTATGTGATCTGGCATTGTCATGAAGAAGCAATACTCCTCTAGTCAGCAGTCCTGGACGTTCTCTTTGAATTGCATCATGAAGCATCGAAAGAACTTCACAGAACGATTCAGAATTCACATTGTCACTTTTCTTCTTGAAATTGGTTAAAATCACTCCTTGACAATCCCAGAACAGCATAACCTTCCCTGCTGATGGCATAACCTTGAATTTTTGGACACAAGGCAAAGAAGGATGTTTCCATTGCATTGAAGCGCACTTTGATTCGGGCTGGTAGTGATGCATCCATGATTCGTCCCCAGTAACAATCCAGTTCAGCAGCATGTCTTCTCCTTCATCTTCGTATCAACAGAGATGATACAAGGACAGGCCAAATCTGTTCATTTTGTGTTCCTCCTTCAATTGTCTGGGTACCCACCTTGAGCACACTTTCTTAAATTTCAATCGATCATGATTTATGCTGTATGCTGAACCATGTGAGCACCCTATTGCAGATGCTACAGAGTCTATCGTTACTCGCCTGACACCTCTAACCATCTCCTCCACTCGCTGCACTGATGCTTCTGTTGCAATCTCAACAGGACGACCAGATTGAATTTCATCAACAATTTTAGAGAATTTTTTTTTTCTACCCAGCTATGCACAGATTACGGGACAAACAGCATAAACAGGAAGCATTTCCTTATGAATGTCCTTTGCAGGCAGTCCTTTTGCCCACAAAAAACGCACAACAGCATGTTGCTCTTTGGTTGTACACTCTGTAAGTACAGTCGACGTTTTGTTTATGCGCTGCGCATGCGCATGAGACATCTAGCGCCACCTGACGAACGGGAATATAAAGTTTGATGTTGCTGTCACCTAATGACACCTCTAGAAAACACCAACTACATTTACCTGCTATCCCACAGCACTGTGTGACTTACTTATTGACTCGCCCTCGTACTTTGCAATGTCCAACTTTTCTGTTCACTAGCGTTGAACTCAAGCATACACGTACTACAACTTCTAGTCCACTGCATTGATGTTTGCATGTGAATTAGCTTTCCCTACTACCAGTGTCCCTTGCCATCAGGTGAACCCACTTCGACTTCTGAGGTACTTGTCATTTACATCCCCAAGTCAAGGACGAGAAGTCACAAGTTTAGTCCACTGACTGGTGTAGGGGTTGAACCCACTACCTCGGCATCAACACATGGAAAGTTTAAGAGCAAGTGTTCTTATCCATTGAGCCATAGTGTCCTCCACAATTTCCAACTACCTTGGAATCCTTATCCGATTTCCCTAGACAAGACGGTTAGATATAAACCCTTATAAAAATGGCACATATGTGAAACCTGAAATATAAACTGTTAAACATACTAATAATTAGAAAACAGTACTTAACAAATAATTCCAATGTAGCTGCTTTATGAAAATGCAAGTTATAACAGCAAAATTAAACCCTGTTAAAATAAACAAATGGGTCAGAATGCAGCAAGCCTAGCACTACTTGCAAAGCATGCAAATACTAGGTGGTGCAAAACAACTGGAAATTAATGTCATACACATAAAGAAGTTAGAATGAAATAATGTTAGCAGTTTACATTTGTTGGATTATGCAAGGTGTTAAATGTGATTAGTAAGGATTTTACAGGAAAAAAATATTAAAGGCAAATAAAACAGATCATAGATAACGTATTATTTATCATTCATCTATGACTAATTATTATTCAGTATTATTCTGTGTGCACTGTGGCTTTGGGGCAGTAACACAATTCTCCACATACCGAGTCCATGGTTCAAACTCAGCTGTGTATGATGTGGAAGGAAACTGCCTTGCATTGATTTCCATGGCACGAGACATTGGCCATTCAGAAAGCAATGGCAAACTACAGAAGGTAAACACTGTCTAGTAACTCACAAACAGGCAAACAAGGCTGGGATTGACTGCCACCACCTGTCAAGGACATGCAACTAACTTCCTATACATTATTTACTTGAAGAAAATAGAGTCACGAGCCCTTGTACATGCCTAGGGGCATTCTGGGTATATAGTGCTGGCCCCATGTTTGTACTAGACCATACAGCACTCGAGGTGATCAATATCACGCTGCCTGCCCCTACTTCCCAGGGTATTTCCTTCTACCCATTTCTAGGTGGTAGATTATCTATGGACAAGGGGGAGGTGGTCGGACGCCTGTGGGACCAGGTGGAGACTGCGGTGGAACAGACTGAGCAACCATATGTGAGAGAATGATATGGCGGTGGGAATCGGCAGGGGCTGTGGATGAATCTCAAAACTAAGAGGGAAGACCAGGAGAACTTTCAATCAGATGGCAGTTGGAACGATTAGCAGTATGACTTTTTGGGAATTATGTGGTTTCTTAGCTCAACTCCCTTCTACAAATTTTAGGCTGGGTCAACCTGAAAGCCCAGGCCAGTGAACACTCACTAAGAGTATACAAAGAGTATATAATAATAGGATTTCTCTCTTCTTCTTCCTATGCCTCTCATCTCCCAATGGAGCACAGCCCCACCACCAGCCCATTTCAAGCCCCTTGTAAACTCATTCACGATTGGTTGAATTTTGCAGCTAAACTTGTCTGTGGCATGGCATGATGTAGCATCCCTCCTTAGTTGCTTCTTATGGCATGCATGGTAGGTTACAGTGTTATGTAACATGTAACACGTGGGCATAAGGGGATTTGTAGCATTTGAAAGATTAACGTGCTGTATTGTCAAAAAATTTACCATTACACCATCTCATTACTGTAAATCAATCGTCTTTTATTTGTACAACTTACTGAATGCTTTTTAATTTGGAAAATACTCTTCCTCTAATCAGATGTGAATGTGTGTTTTAGGTTGAGAAATAATAAACATTACAGGTGTTAATTAATTACAATTAAAGAAAGATGTGACTGTATAATTCACAATTCTATACCACTGACACAGAATACTGCTTCCTTTATTTACTAAACACTGCCCAATAACTTACAGCAATAAATCTGCTATTTCAAAATACATTTTAGCTTCTCAAATAGAGAAGGAAGCTATATTTGCTTTCAGTGCAATAATACCCAAAGAACAACAGCAATTGATTTGTTTAAGATATAAAATGATTACATCAAAGGGATAAATGTAATGAGTTCAAAATATTAAAGTCAGATAAAAAGTTGTTAAAATGCAAAAACAATGCTGCCTGCAGAAATTAGAATAAAGAAGTCATGCAGAGAGCAGTTTATAAACTCCAAGACACAAAGGCACCACTTTTTGTTTTCCATATATTTACACATGTCAATTTATTATACATTTCATTGACAAATAAATCCATATCCTTTCTGGCAATAAAAATTCAAAATGGATGTTGCTGCTAAATAGTCTTCATCACCAAAACAAAACCTGACGGGCAGATATTTTATGCATTTGTGTGTCAAAGTGATAAACAAAAGTAGTAAAGGACTTTTAACATTCCTTGAGGTGTACTGGGCATTAGGTGTTGCCCCATATTTGTTATAGATAATTGGCGCTCAATAGATGGTGGGTTCAATATCTAATTGGTTGCCTTTACTTCCCATTGCATTTCCTGGTCCCCATTTTAAGCTGGGCTGACCTGGGAGCTCAAGTCAATTTTATAGAATCTGTTTCAGTGGGGATTCAAACCATGACCACTGGGCCAGCAGAAGAGCATACTAGACACTGCGCAAAGTTATGCTATAGTCAAATTTCAATCAATCACCCAGATCACACAGCCACCAAACTCCAACACTCAAGTTGTTTATTTATAATTTCTGACGCTGAACTGAAGTCAGTGAACTTGACACAAGCCCACAAGTGCTCAGTCTCTGTCAATGGTAAGGTGCAGGGGTTGACTGTCCCTCCTGCATGCTGGTTAGCTATAGGTCTGACATGCCCTCACTTGCGGTCATTGTGACTGGTTAAATACTTGATTCCCCATTCCATTAGCTGTAATTGAACAGATTCATCTAGAATTGTGTCATCATGTAATAAGTGGTCATTTATTGCCTGTAATATATTGTTTCTGTGCTACTTAGAACTTATACTGTTGAAGGCATGTGAAACATGGACAATAAACAGAGAAGCGGAGAAACATCTAATGGCAGTGGATATATGGTTTCTGGGGAATTAACAATATACAGGTATCATGGATGGACAGAACAACAAATAACATAATCCTTCAGGAAACAAATTGAAACCTGAAAAGTGATTAGAGAAATTACATGTTGACAGTCAAGATTTTTTGGACATGTTATGAGGAAGAATAACCTATAAAACTTAGAGACAACTGGTAAAACTGATGGGATAAGAGCACAGGGGCGTGATAAATACCCAAATGGCCTGGCCACATGACATCATTGGGAAAGAACACAGACCTGATTCACAATTGGTCCATACCCTATTAGCATGGCCCAAGAAGAAGATGGTGATACATGCATCCCTAATGACTGGCTTTCATTTTCTCCATGATTCCTCTCTAGGTTCTCATGGGTCTTCTCACCCCTTTCTTCTACTGTTAGTTCTAATTATCTTTGGTAGATCTATTTTTTCCTATACAAATGAAGAATGATGTGAAAGATGTGAAATATGAGACAGATGTGAAAGTGCGATAAAACAGAAAATAAAAACCAGAAAGTATAGGAACTTAGCAACAAGAGAGCACATTCACAAAGGACAAAATGGTCATGACAGTTACAAAATACTTATCAGTAAACAAAACAATAAAATATAAACTAGACAAAGACAAATGAATACACTCACATTTGAATATACTGTTGTGTAAATTAGCATTTAGAATGCAAATGACAATATAAAAAATTGAAAAAATAACTATGAGGTCATACAAAGAAATCACCTGGCTTAAACAGTCTAATTTGGACATTAATATCCATTTGCTCTTTCTTAACTCACAATGGCTAATACACTTCATGAAACTTGGTTCAATTCCCCCCTCTGTTGGGAGAGGGAAAATGGGGGGGGGGGGGGGGGGGGGGAGAGAGAGAGAGAGAGAGAGAGAAATCTCTTGACAATGAGAACTCCTTAATCATTTTGGCACCCTTGCAGAATATTGTTTTAAATTAGAAAAGCTACCCACAATAAAATATTTACAGCATGCATAATTTCTTATACGGGCATGGACTACAAGGGGAAACCATCACATTAATTTCCTAGAACAAAGCTAGATAACTGATGACATGGCATATTCAAAGAACTTCACATCAGTCTTCAAACTGAATAGCTTGACATGATAATGTTATTTCCTAATCTTCAATAATTTTTCACATGTATTTTCAACTGACTGAATGTCATAGGAAATCATGATTCTCAACAACTTGCGATCTCCAACGGTTTGTGTCAATTTGTGTGCTGACTCCCCTCCGTGCCACGACACTAGCCTCAAGAATGTTCTGTCATTGTCTTCCTCTATCTCCCTCTCCACAAATCTTTCCAGTTGTAACAATGTGTTCTAGTTTCTGTTTTCTCATAATGCACCTACAAATAATGATTGTGATAAGTTGACCTTGTCTTAGTCTCTTCAAAATGTTTATATTACTCATTTTAGCATTCTTAAATGGTTTTTTGTTTTAAATTGCATTTCCTTTGCAGGACATCGCAATCAACTCCGACCCCAGGTTGTTGTTTTTTTTTTTTGCACTCGCTCGCTCGCTTTGAACTCAAGTGTAGTCCATACACACTATTCTTATAGTAGTGATGGACTGAATTTTGCGTGTGGGTTAGCTTTCCCTATTAACAGTGTCCCTCGTCATCAGGCGAACCTACTCTGACTTCAGAGGTACTTGTAATTTACGTCCCCAAGTCAAGGACAGGTCAACATTTTAGTCCAGCTGACCGGAATAGGGGTTGAACCCCTTACCTCAGCATCAGCACACCGGATGTTTAAGAACCCGCATTCTTATCCATTCGGCCATGAGGATCTGCCGACCCCGGGTTGATTTTCTAAGCAATTTTTACATTCAATGTTTGCGATGGCTGTCGGAAAGAGAAAACACTGAAGCCCAAACTGAAGTGTGTAGGAAACAATCTCGTTACCTCGTCATCAGCGTAACGAAAGTTTAAGAGCCACAGCACGCTTAGCCCACCGGCCATGTCAAAGTCCATTAAATGGATATATAGTCAATATAATTCACATGCTATTACTATAGCCTAAGACTTTCTGTTTCTATTATAATGACTGCAACAAAACTAACACAAATCTAAGTAACATTATAAGAAAAATGTCAATACACAGCCTCATTTGTAGTCTTGGAGTCTTATTCAAAGCATTAAACAGGCCAAGAAAAAAAGAGCAATTGCAAAAATGCCATAACCAGAACTGGAATAGTTGAAACAGCTCATGATGCACAATTTACCTTTATCAACTGCTCTCTATTACTCAGCAAAGATTTCATTTTGTTTACCTGAAAGTGTGATCATGACTTCATCAAGGCAATCAATCAGTGTGTAGCAAAGAGTGAAATCAAGTTTCAAGAACATTACGGAGTGCAAACAGATTGCAAAATTTATTGTCTGGTATATTTTGCTGCACCTTGTATGATGCATACTACAGGATTAACTATGATATGAAGTGAAAAGAGAAATAATTTTCTTTGTATTTCAGGAAAAGACGAATTCATCAATTTACTTCATATCATTATCTCTGTTGTATGCAAGGGATGAAACAGAGTTAATTATGCCAGGCAATATATTAAGTAATCTGTTTGTTGTCTCTTCTTTGTTCAACTTCGTTGTAACGTACGTTGACTTTTCATTATTTCGCTGCGACTGAAAAGGGTAGAATTTCTTATACAAGTATAACAATCATTCATATTTGTCAAAAGGCAAAACAAACACTACAATGAACTGTTTCTTGCAGGCAAATATAAGATTTCAACATAGCATCTTACCCATGCCTAACTAAAATAACTCCAAAATAATGTCACAACACATAAATCGACATATCAAATATCGGTGGCATTCATAATTATCCCTAAGTAGGACATGAAACAGTGATGGAAGGCATGGTGCCTGGAAGGAGAGTCAGCGGCCGACCAGTACGAAGATGGACAAGAGACCTTGCAGACACCTAGGGCACGAGGGTGCATAAGGCAGGGGGAAGGGAGTCTCTGTGGTGAAGTGGTCTAGCCATCTGACTCCGGCTCTGAAGGTTGTGGGTTCGATTCCGGGTCGCGTCCTTCGGTTCACGATTGCATTTTTTCGGAAGACTCCTGGAAGTCGTTGCTGGAGCTACAGAGTTCATGCTTTGTGCGATGCTTTCAGCAGTTCGTTGCTGACAGAGACTAGCCATACGGGATAAAAACCCGGTGCAATGAAGTCGACCCTGTCGACTTTTAAGCGACTTGTTCTTTAAGGCAGGGGAAATGGCTAGGGAACGGAAGACCTTTTGTGGCCCGTGATGAGAATGACATCTGCAAAGGATCTACTACAAGATGATAAGGACATGGAACTGTGTTGGTGTAGTCCTTACAGCACTAGTCTGCCAGCATGTGGTCCTGGGTTTGAACCCACATAGTAACTGCCTTAGAAAATGGGTCTCCTTATTCTCCATCTACATTCTGCCTTTTAGCATTAAGAAGAGACATATAAGAAGAGCATCTAGTGAGAATTTTAGTGTGTGCTTTAATTCAGGGTGGTATTTGTAATCTCAGATGTTCCATCAGTTCATTGACTGCTCCATTCCTAATCATGTCTAAGTGCTAACACTCTTTGTGGGCTGCTATCGGATGAGATCCTGTGACATAACCAAACATTCACCAGTACCCATTGTATAACTAATAAAGTTATAACATGGGTGACATGGGTTTCTCTGGGAGAATATTGGCGGTCAGCGTCATACTGTCCACAATCCCTTGTGTCTCCATCATCATCATCATCATCATCATCATCACGTGCCTTGCCAAATAACATAGGTACTTATGTCTCTGAAACAGATCTCGGTGCCTGGTGTTCTGGAACAATTATACTGATGATCTTCTTCCATGCGACTGTCATAAGCCTTCCAGCATTTCTCTTGGTCTGTCACTTCCACCGCTGATCTTTCCAGTCATCATGATGTCCTCCAACACCTCTCTTCTCATTACGTGAATCAATTGTGTGCCAGTCTAAAATATGAACCTAACGTCAGTTCCCCAATATGCCTGAATGGCATACTTTTCTGTATGGCCATATGGGTAATCAGGAAAATGTATTGAATTTTATAAGTGTATGAAGGACAAGAGTCAACACAATTCTTAACATTAAATGATAAAAGATTCATTTCAATTGCAACCCAAATGAGTTGAACATGAAATAATATATCTGTCTAAGAAGAACAACATTAATATTTTCATATATACTATGAACATCAAACTAGCTAGGAATGCACCTATTTTCAATGTCAAATGTGAGGATGAGTCAATAAGGAAGTCACTCAATTATATAAGACAACTGAGAAATGGTTGTTGTTAGCATAAAGGTGTCATAATGTAGCATATCCTTCTAGCTTTATGTCTATGTGTGACAGACAATAATCGGTGCATGCATATGTACATGTCCATACAAAGTTTCACATATACATAAAGCTGAAAAGTTTGACCATATCTGAATATTGCACTACCAGACAACAGAATGATGTTGTGAGTTTTCTTGCATGGGGGGGGGGGGGGGGGGGGGGGGGGGGGGGGGGGGGGGGCTAGAGAACTTACTGCCAAGAATAATCATAAGGAAATGTTGCCTGTCTATGACAAGAAGTATCTATCATGAAAAGCAGTAAAAAATGTCCATGTATATTCAAATTAAAATGTTTGCATATCCTTTACAGGACATCGCTGTCAACATCAGCATGTTTCAGCTGATTGTTGATTTCTTGACAAGATTACGCTCAGTAGTTTGCCATTGCTTTCTGAGCGGCCGGCTCACATACCCGTAAGTTACCGACGCGATTCGAACCACTGCTGATTCTCACCGACGTCACGTTACTTACGAGAGTATGCAAGATTACGGAGAAAAGTTGCTAACCTCTAGGCCAGGAAGCCGGCCCATGTATATTACAGGGCAAATACAACATTAGTGGCTTTCAGGTTCTCATCTCATAGTATTTTTGTACACTACCATGTGACTTACTGACTGACTTACCATCATACACACAACATATATACACCCACTGAAACAAAGTGTACCACCAATAACACAAATGTATACTGTAAAATGCTTAACAAACAAATATCAAAGAAGTTTGGTGGCTAGCATTTCATAAGAAAACTACACTATTACTCTCTCTAGACATTTTCTGGTCACATGATCAGACCATCTACCAGATACCAGGAAACTTACAACAGATGTAGTTTCCTCAACACTCTCTGATGCTGCCGTTTCTGCACCTTCCGGCCCTGCTCCGCTTTCTACAGATGCAGCTGGATCCTCTTCTAGCGACTGGTTTAAACAAACCAGTATGCAAGAAACAATATTGATCAGCAGTTCTTGCGACAACAAGCTTCAACACTGTGCAACTTTGTAAGGCATTAGGAGGTTAGGAGCAAGAGGAGCAAAGAAAGGTGTACGGTGACAATGAGCTGTCAAAAAAATACTGTAGCAGTGATTGAGGAAAATACAGTGGCAAAATGATTGTGGGAAGTGCAGTGGTTGGGGGACAATTCAGTTGCACTGGTTAGGGAAAATCTAGTGGCAATGATTAGAGAAAATGTAGACCTACCCCTGAAAGTTTCATGTTACTGATTACTCAGTTAACAGTAACATTTATATACATTAGAAAATCTGGCCTATTCATTCACAATAAAAGTGACAGGTGTACTTTTGTTTCCATGAATTATCTATTCTATTCTTCAGTACTTTTGTTTCTATGAATTATCTTCTCTCTTCTTCAGTACTTTGCATTCTATGAATTATCTTCTCTCTTCTTCAGATAATCACATTTCGTGTCTTCCCTACACCCGGAGGCACCATGTTACTTTTCATTGCGCCAGATTTCCAATTACATATGAGGTTTCCTGTAAACAGTTTCTGCAGCAATTTCCCTTAAAAAGTATATATATATACCTGTTCATTTACTTACCTACCTACCTTCTTTCCCTCTTTTTCTACTTCTTTCCTTCCTCCCTTTCTTGCTACCTTCCATCTATAAATCCATCAGTCTGACCTTTTTGTCTGTCTTTCTTTCCTTTCATCATATATTATTCTCTTGGCCTCCCTATCCACTCCTCTAATTGATAGTGTCACACCTCCCTCACACCTCTTCTAACAATCATTCACTTGAATGGAGACTATGACAAAGACAAAAGTAAACTAAACCTTATAACTGATATCTTTATGTAATATTGCTAGTCTGTTGTCTTTGTTTGCTGATGAAGGCTTTTTGTCTCAACATCCTCCATGTTTATAGTCATTTATTTGTAAAATATATTCTTGACATTTTTTTATTTTTTTTCTCACATGCATCAACAAGAACAATAAGATGAAGAATATTGTGCTAAAATTGTTGTCAATGAATGTGTGTTGCCAACTGCGTTACAAATATCTGTTATGTTCATAACTGCTCTTTCATCCCAATGAATATTTCAAATAATTCCTCTGTTTGTTTCTAAATAGCATCTGAGAAACTTTGCTTCCCAACACAAAACAATATTTCAATTTAATCTGTAAACTTGTTAATTCAACCATATAACTAATCTGTTACGTTTATTGTAAACATCCTGATCGTTTTAAAATCAAGAGCTCTAGAACCAGATCAAATATTTATTACTTTATCTCACAGTTATGATTAATAGCTGTCTGTTTTACATTAAATAAGCAACAGCATGAGAGTGCAGCTGTCACGTAGCAAGGTGAAGGACAAGCACAATTCTACACAGACTTACTTCCAATTGTTCTCTGTCTGCTTTTTCCCTGAGATCCTGAACATTTCTCTCCAAGTTTGAGCGCTGCATGGAGGATTAATTTACAACATTTGGTAACTATATAATGTGAAGCAACACTAACACAATCACAACCTTATGAGAAACTACATTAGTATAAATCACAACTTTATAATGAGAAACAACATTAATTCACATCTGACCTATATCAAAACAATTCATAACTACATAATAAGAATCTACATTAATACAAATCAGATATATGATATATTAATTTATAGCAAATCACAACTTTATAATGAGCTATGCATGAATACGAATCATAATTATATAATGAAAAACATTAAAATATATCACAACTATATATTAAGTTATTTTAAAACAAACGACTATACAATCAGAAACTATATTAATACAATACAGAAATTTGATGGAATATTAATTTACAAGAAATTACAACTATATTATGAGAAACTGTGCCTTACGTTGGGCGGTGATCACCAAACCTGATAAATGAACGACTACATTAAAACAGTTACAACTACATAACAGAAAATCAATTAAAACAAACAACAATTACATGATGATCACAAGTGTTGCTTTTGTGCTGCACACACTACATTTGTAAATATGTTCCAGTAACTAATATTAACTGATTAAGTGCCATGGGATGATTAATTGGCTTAAGTGACTTCGCATATCTGCCACAGGCTTATATACAGTAGTTTTCCCTAAGCAACCCTCTTTAATTTGATATATAATACAACATGTCTGCTACCATTTTAAAATTTTTTAAGTCATAACTGTGACACAATCCACTTCCCATTTTCCGCCATCCATTTTTATTTGGTCCGAACTTATCTTTTGTTTGGCACTGAATCTGCGAATCTCATTTTAATCGCCGAGTTTTCCATTCTGCCTTTCACTGACACATTGCTGCATTTTTTTCAACAGTAATTTTACATGTACTTAACTAATTAAATAGTGAAGAAACTGAAGGAGACTCTAACACATAATATAAAAATATCACAAACCCTGTCGTCCAGTTCATCCAGTCGCTTCTGAGCCTCCTTCTTCTGTGAGTCTAGCTGAGCCAAAGTTCCAGTGAGAGAGTCCAGCTCTTTCTGTAGGACCAAAACCTCGCTCTGCCGTATCTTGATATCCGCCTCATGCTGAGCCTTATCTCTCTCAAGAAGTAACTTTTCCCTGAAATGTCCAAGTATGTGTAACTATAACAGGTGAAGATAAAACCAAATTGTCTGTGTGTTTAGTTATTGGCTTCAGGCTAAAAAAATGAAAAACCTCTCCACAGTAAGTCAGTAGCATGCCTAGCTACAGCTGTGTGAGGCCAGAGTTTGGTCCAGCAGTTCTGAGCCTAAAGATCTTCAGGACACTGCAGATTTAAAGAACTTAATTTTCCTCTTTCCTCGCTCAATGCCCCTCCCACACAAGTCTACTCTGTAGAGATTAACCTTCACCCACCCCTATTTCCCCTTGACCAATTATATCACTTCTTGTCAGCTGATCTACAAAGATCAAGGCTCTCTGTTTAGATGTCATGCCTGAGGCTTAAGTGTGTTCGGACAACTCCAGGATCTCAGCTAGGTGACATTACTGTAATTCTCGTATCTCGTATCCCTTAAGTTCATTGTACCAGTCTTTTTGTCTGTTTCTTCTTTTGAGTGTGCTGATAAAGGTTTTCAAGATATTTGCATGACGTTAACTGTTTTTGATACTATTTTATCATAGGTACAACTGGCAACAGGAAAACCTTGTATTGCACATTACATGCTATCAGCTTGTGTGACCTTTAAACTCCTACAGAAAGGGAGGTTAATACTTAATACTTGATTAATACATGATTACAGAATCAGGGGTCTGCGGGGTCTCGAGGTATGGTGTCCGCCTCGAGTGCTGGAGGTCCCGGGTTCACGCCCCAGTGAGGACCGGAATTTTTTCTCGTGGACTTCTAGTAATAAAATCTCCCCTGGTCTCTGGGTAGTGAGATCAGACGCTCATGTGTATTGTTGTGCACGTAAAAAATCCCTTGGCATTTGGAAATCGAAAAAGAGTAGCCTAATGGCGCTGCCTGGGCAAAATTTTGAGTTAAAAATCTACCCAAAGTATTTCAGGATCCTCGCCGATGCAACGGAGTTCGTGCATTGAGCTGAGTTTCTCCAGACTCAGGGTTGAGTTAGGAGGAGAACAGAGCACTTATGGGTTGCATTCGTGTACCGTGATGTTGATCCATCAACTAAACTAAACTAAACAAACTACAGAATCAACATCCATGCATTTGGAACCTTCTCACACGTGCTCTGTTCCCCTCCTCAAATGCCACCAAAGAGTTTCAATGCTGACAGTTTCAGTAGTTGTTTGATTGAAAGTCCCTATGGTTTGCGTTGAGTGTCACATTATCATCCAATCACTATAATGTGAACCAACTTTAAAAAACTGGACACTATCTGTTCAAGTGAGGTTTTCCCTTTTTAGTGCATTACTTCTCTCTCTCTCTCTCTCTCTCTCTCTCTCTCTCTCTCTCTCTCTCTCTCTCTCTCTCTCTCTCTCTCTCTCTCTCTCTCCGTGTTTTCATAACTAACAAAAAGTTAAACAGGATGATAAAAGGAATATATTAAAAATTATAACCACTAACAAACATGAAACAAAAAATTTTGTAAAAGTTAATGACCATGAAAACCAGCTTCCCGTCACAAATACTTGGAAATATTAGCTTTAGATTTTGGCCTCATACCCTTTAAGAATTACCACAGCTCAAACATAAATCCTCTGGACTGGCGCCATCAAAAGCAAATAAACCAATGAAAATAAAAATCAACGCTTTTGCTGCAATTTGACAAGTACTACACATTCACCAACACTTATGAAGTATTCTTTTCTCTATTTTCCTGCACTTTATTAAATAACTTCTCTTGTCTATTTGCCTACACTTATCAAACAGTTTATTTTGTATTTGCCGCACTTATAAAATAGTCTCTCTTCTGTTCTGCTTATTTTGATATATGAACTTGATCAATGTTATTGTTATTTACTTATTATTCAATCATCAAAATCACCAATGTCAGTCCTCTGCCACAGAATTAAATATGTAAAAATGTGACTTCCTTTATACTTAGTTATAACTTGCTACCCCATATCACATTGGCAACATACTGAAATTGATATTTGGAGTTGATAAAGAGTTTCTAGCATAGAACTTGAAATTGATTGATAAAGTGTTGTTTCTGGCTTTAAATTTCACAAAATAAACTGTTAAAAAAAACCTTCCTGAAATACACAAAAGTGTGTCCAACAATCACACATCTGAGCAAGGTATAATCAAACAGACAAAGCGAACTGCCTACATATCTATGCTTGGCTATGTTTTAAAAACGTTAATCGGTACAACTATCTCGGAAAAGTCATAACATCTGATGAGAGGTGCCTTGAAGCAATTAGAACAAGAATCGTTGTGGCAAAGGTTGCCTTTTGGAAGATGGAAAATATACTGACCAATAATAAGATGTTAATTCCAACGAGAAAAAGAATGTTGAATAGCTACATAGAACCTGTACTTCTGTATGGATGTGAAGCATGGACAATCAGCAGACAAGCTGAAAATCCTACAATGGCAGTGGTTTCTGAGAAAAATGCAAAGAAAACCATGGACAGACAGAAAAACCAATGAGCAAGTCCTTCATAAAGCAAATGAAAACAGTAAACTGATAAAAGAAATTAGACACAGAATTAAGATTGTTTGGGCATGTTATGAGAATAAATAAACCACAGTACTTGGTGACAACTGGCAAGACTAAGGGATAAGGAGCAAGGGGAAGACAGAAAAGTAAATATCTGGATGACTTTGCTGCGTGGCATGGTCGCAACAAGAACACAGAGGTGATCCGTGATCCACGACTCTGGTGAACATGTGAGATGGTGAAACATGAACGCCCACACTTACCAGCATGACACATGAAGATTGATGATCATGGTGATGTATAAAAAAATAAAAACAGTAACAGAAAATTTAACTTTTTAACCATGAACAAAGGAAACAATGAAATGTAACAAACTACACAATAAAATGTGCAACTAATAAACATAAAAGGGAGAACAGTTTTTCTTCTTACCTGGCCATAAAAGACAGAAATGAACTAAAATTGAGAAATTGAATAAGAAGAAAAACAAAGAAAAGAAGAAGCAGCGAACAAATTTTGACATCACGAGCAAGAAAAATAAAATAAAGAGCAGAAAAGTCATAAAGAAAGGATCAAACAAAAGAAAGGTAAATACGAATACATGATGTTACAAAGGAAAAAGTATAATTATGTGTGCATTCATGAGTGAGTATGGTCAGCATAACCATATGAGTAAGAGCACTTGCTATTAAACTTCCGAGGTGCTAATGGCAAGGTAGCGGGACCAACCACTACATCGGACAGTTGGACTAAAATGTTTACTTCTCGCCCTTGACTTGGGAACGTAAATTACAAGTACCTCTGAAGTCGGAGTGGTTTGCCTGATGGTGAGGGACCCTGGTAATAGGGAAAGCTAATCCACACATAAACATCAGTCCAGTGCACTAGAAGTAGTAGCACGTGTGTGGACTACTCTTTAAAGCATGTCAGCGCACAATTTAAAACAAAATAGTCTTCCAACTGGGATTTTGTTTTGAGTAAAAATGATAACGTCAAATGTGGACCAGGCTGGGTCAACCTGGGAACCAAGTCACTTTTAAAAATCTGCTTCAATTTGGATTCAAATCCATGACCACTACGCATCTAGCCACTACACTAGCATGGCTCTCCAACTCCATAAGACATGAGTAAAGTTAGCTGCATATCCATTACAGGATGTCGCAGTCAACCACAGAATTTGTTTAGCCGTTTGTGATTTCTAAGAAAGTTTACGCTCAGAAGTTTCACCATAGCTTTCTGAGCGACAAGCACTTATACCATTGCATGAAAACCAATGCAAGGTGGTCCGCTTCCAAATTGCCTGCAGATGTGTTTTGAATGTGATATGCAGGATGGCAAATTGTGTCTTCTTCAAACAGCACTGGCCCCACTCCATAGTAAAGTAGACAAAACCAATCATCCCTTTCTCACACCCATGGCATATGGAGCTAGACACACACTGGTACAGACCATAAGGCACTCGGTGGATAATTCCCACTCCATAGTGGCTTACCAAACAAATACCTGACCCTTCCTTCCAAGGCCAGATATGTCGCCTTTCTTGTGTTATATATATGTTTAGTGCACTCATGAGGTTTGTCTTCATGACTGTCTTCAAGCTGCATATCCACGTCTATTTTGGCTGTATGCTCTTACAGTTAGTTGATTGGGTTTTATTCTTCTAAGATGTCCAAGCCACTTTATTTGTTGGTCTCGGTTAAGTTAATGCTATGCATGATGTTACCCTATAAGTTTCCTGATGCTGTTTCACATCCTGTCTCTTTTGGAGACCACAGATAGACCCATACTTGTACAGACAAAACAGCACTCAGTGGGTGATTCCCCCTCCATTATGGATTACCACTCAGTGGGTGCTCCGTTCATCTCCTAACTCAAACCTGAGTCTAGAGAAACTCAGCTCAGTGCACGAACTCTGTAGCACCGGCGAGGATCCTGAAATACTTTGGGTAGATTTTTAACTCGAAATTTTGCCCTAGGCAGCGCCGTTAGGCTACACAAATAACTTACCCTGACAGATGCACTCAAACCAAAAACTCACTCAAAGACGACAACAACTACTAGACTGCCACTCACTTTTTGATATCTTCAATCTCTTTGCTAATCTGGTCTAACTCCCTGATTGCTGAGAAATCTGCTACATGACTGTAAGGACCTGCATTGGTGCCATCCTGCAATATAAATTCATTTTTAATAATATTAAAAAACATCAACTGCTCTGTTACTGAATAGATAATGTAATACGGAAGATGTATTAACAATGTAAACACAGAAGAGAGAGATTATTTCATAAGTGTAGGCACACACAGATCAATCTACTTCATAATTAAAAATAATAGGTGAACACATTAAAGACAAACAACTAAAACTAGGTATATCAACATCTATTCTGGAGAGGAGATTGGAGATTCTGGAGATTCGACTGTCAGGTCTTAGTCAGATATGACTGAGCTACCGAATGACAGTAGACGGTACTACCTGCTTTCTGTCAGCGCCGAATGTTGGGCTGCGCTTACCAAACCCGACACCCCACATTGTGCCAACGGCTTCGGGCGGAAGAGCGCAATTGGGAGGGTACTAGCCTTATCCTGGTGCGAGGAAATGCAACCCAAAGACAAAATAAGTCATGGCAGGGCAGACCAGGCCCTAAGCCTTGGTTGGCAGCTGGTCTAGGATCGAAGCTCCGACAGGCGGACAGTTAGAGCATTGCTTTGCTGATCCGGCAGCTTCTGCAGCTTGTCTTGTTCCAGATTATAGGTGTCAACTTTCCTCTGGAGTGAACTAGGCAGGCCGAGAGAGGGATCATGCTGCATGGGCAACACATGGTTTCTTTATTTTAGCCCAGGCTTTGTGCTATGGAGAGGCAATAACTCCATCCCTGGTCTTAACCGGTCTCGGAATCAAAGCGAGAGGCAACTGTTACGGGTTATAAGTCCTTGTCAGTTGGCGTAGACATGGGGCGCCACGCGTTGCCTCTGACGGTGGGAGACACCTACAGGTGTCACTGATCAGCTACCGCCCGCCTCAAGCTGGGCAGCCCCCAGCCAATTGGGTGCTGATCCGCCACAGCCTGCCTGCTTCAATGGGTGCTTGGGGCTAGGACAAAATCTGAATCGCAGGCTGTAAAACCAATGCACCAGGTACTAATAAAAAGAATAGAAACCTCAAGCTACGGCTTGCAACCTGGAACGTGAGAACCATGTGTCCAGGATTTTCCACTGACTTGACAAATATTGACGATGTGAGAAAAACGGCTGTGATTGATGCTGAACTCAATCGTCTTAACATTGATATTGCTGGCCTGCAGGAGACTCGCCTCGCTGAGGAAGGGTCACTCAGGGAAAACAATTACACCTTTTTTTGGAAGGGAAGAGGGCAGGCAGAAAAAAGGCAACATGGTGTGGGCTTTGCAGTGAAGAATTCACTACTGGGAATGATTGATATCCCAGCTGGAGGTAATGAAAGATTATTATCACTGCACTTGGCAACCTCTTGTGGATTTGCCACCATTCTCACTGCATATGCACCGACACTCGCTTCCTCTGATGATGTGAAGGATACGTTCTATGAGCAGCTAGACTCTGTGATCAAGGCAGTTCCAAAATCCGACTACATTTATATGCTCGGTGATTTCAATGCTCGTGTGGGCAAGGACTCGAGTTCATGGCCAGTGTGCCTTGGAAAATACAACATCGGTCGCATGAATGATAATGGGCAAAGGCTGCTGGAGCATTGCACTAGAAATGACCTATGTATTACAAACTCCTTTTTTAAAACAAAAGAGATGCATAAGGTCACATGGAAACATCCAAGATCCAACCATTGGCATCAGCTGGACTTCATTATCACACGGAGACAACATCTGAACCATACATCATTAACTCGAAGTTACCACAGTGCTGACTGTGATACAGATCATTCTTTGGTTGTTGCAAGGGTTAGACTGAGACCAAAGAGAATCTACACAGCTAAAAACAAGTCTAGCCTAAGGATTAATATTACTACCACTCAGGATCCTGGAAAGTGCTTTGAATTTCAACAGCAACTTGAAGACGCTTTCAATGATACATCAGAAAATTGTATAGTAAATGATAAATGGAGTAAACTTAAGGAAACTATTTATAAAACAGCGGTAGGGGTTTACGGCACTGTGGATCATAAGAGGCAGGACTGGTTTGCGGCAAACAGCCAGATACTGCAGCCCTTGATTGATAAAAAGAAGATAGCTCTCTTAAGAAACAAGGAAAGACCAACGCGTAACACTCTGAGTGAGCTGAAGCAAGCGAGGAAGGATGTACAAAAGGCTGCCAGGCAGTGTGCGAATAACTATTGGATCAAGTTATGTGAGTCCATTCAAATCGCAAGTGATAAGGGAAACATCAGAAGCATGTATGAAGGGATAAAGAAAGCCTGTGGTCCAATGATCAAAAGAAGTGCACCGCTGAAAACCTTGACTGGAGAAATCATCACTGATAAGAAACAGCAGATGGATAGATGGGTCGAGCACTATTTAGAGCTTTACTCAAGTGAGACCAAGCTAGCGGATGATGCCCTCAACGCCATAGAGGCCCTACCAACTCTTGACCACCTGGACACACTTCCCACTATAACAGAAGTTAAGTGTGCTATAAATGAGCTTGCATCTGGCAAGGCTCCAGGTAAGGATGGGATTCCAATAGAGGTAATCAGGAGTGGGCAAGACACACTCGCTCTACAGATCCACCAGCTAATAGAGCTATGCTGGCGAGAAGGACAAGTCCCACAGGATTTCAAAGATTCAAACATCATAACGCTGTACAAGAACAAGGGAGATCGGAGCGACTGTAACAACTATAGGGGTATCTCACTTCTGTGTATTGTTGGGAAAGTATTTGCCAGAATTGTCCTGCACAGACTTCAAGTCCTGGGAGATCAAGTCTACCCCGAATCACAGTGCGGCTTCCGTCAGAACCGGTCTACCATTGATATGATATTCTCATTGCGACAGATGCAAGAAAAATGCCGGGAACAAAATCAGCCACTGTTTATTGCCTTCATCGACCTCACAAAGGCATTCGATTTGGTCAGTCGTGAGGGTCTGTTCAAAGCACTAAAGAAGATTGGCTGCCCACCAACTCTTCTGTCCATTGTGGAATCGTTCCACACAGGCATGAAAGGTATAATCAAGTTTGATGGCTCAACTTCAGAAGAGTTTGAAATCAAGAGTGGAGTTAAGCAAGGTTGTGTACTAAGCCCCCACCCTCTTTGGGATATACTTTTCACTTCTACTGAAATATGCCTTTCGTGATCAGGATGACGGTATATACATTCACTCACGCTCAGATGGTGGCCTCTATAATGCTCAGAGATTGAAGGCCAAGACCAAAATTAGCAGGGTACTAATCAGAGAGTTGCTTTTTGCGGATGATGCTGCGATTACGACCCACTCTGAGGAAGAATTACAACATCTACTATCTGCATTCTCCAATGCTTGTTCTGAATTTGGTTTAACAATTAACAAAAAGAAGACACAGATTATGTCACAAGGTGCACATGGTGTACCATCAATCTTTATTGACGACGCCGAACTGGAGATAGTAGACCATTTTACATATCTAGGATCAGAGGTAAATAGCAAATTATCCCTCGATCAGGAAATCAACATCAGGATTGGCAAGGCAGCAACAACAATGAACATGTTAGCAAAAAGAGTCTGGGAGAACAGGAAGCTTACTGCCAAAACAAAAGTCCTCGTCTACCAAGCCTGTGTCCTTAGTACTCTTCTTTATGGCAGTGAAACCTGGACAACTTACTCACGCCAAGAGAAACGTTTAAACAGCTTTCATATGCGGTGTCTGCGAAGAATACTTGGTATTAAGTGGCAAGACAAAATCACAAATACTGAAGTATTGGAAAGATCAGGTTGTGTGACGGTGTATTCCATGCTCAGTCTTCGTAGACTTAGATGGATAGGACACGTTAGGAGGATGGATGATGGTAGAATACCAAAGGACATCTTTTTTGGTGAATTACAGACGGATAGGAGATCTCAGGGTCGGCCTCTACTACGATACAAAGATGTGTGTAAGCGGGACATGATTGATACAGGCATTGATAATGCACATTGGGAGCACGTCGCCGCTGAACGTGTTGCATGGAGGGCAACTATCAGAAATGGAATAAAGACAAAGGAGAAAATGATTGCAGATAAAGCACACACAGAGCGTGAGAGACGTAAGATGGTGCAAAATGGTGGAAGTGACCATGTTTTCACATGCACCTACTGTGGGCAAACATTTGCAGCAAGAATTGGCCTTACCAGCCACACTCGCCACCGCCATGGATCGTAGTTATTAAGCCTTTTTGAAGCACAATGTACCAAACTATCGTCTGTCAAGACGGAAAGGTGCCAATCCTAATCTGGAGAGGCTATTATTACTATGTATCACCAACATAAAATTCAATTTTCTAAACAAGTCATTATACCAAATTGACGGAGTGGCCATGAGGAGTCCTCTTAGTCCTATTCTAGCAGACATCTTCATGGCACATTTAGAAGAGGTCCTCAGACATTAAAAACTTGCTCTTCTACCATCGTTATGTGGACGATATAATAATTATCACCACAGATGAGCTACACACAACATCATTCCAGGCCACAATGAACCAGACGCATAAAAATCTCTCTCTTATCTATGGAACACGAACACAACGAATCGTTGCCATTCCTAGATATTCTAATGAGACATAGAGCAGATGGCACAATTCAAAGATCTGTGTACTGCAAAGAATCATGGACGGTTTAATACTTAAATTCTCAGCGCTTTGCACCCGTCCAGTACAAACCCTAAGTACTGGCCATATTTGATCGTGCCAGGAAGATTGCACCCAGGACACACTGACATAGGAATGTGAAACTCTGAAGAATTTCTTACACCTAGTTGGATATATCTAATTACTTTATGTCGGGTGATTTCTGCAGTATGTACCTGATGAGATGCAGCAAAATATGCCAGGCAATCAATCGTGCAATCTTTTGTTTGTGTCTTCGTTATTCAAATTCACTATGGGAAAACAATGTTTTGGTATTTCATAAGTGTAGGCACATACACAACAGACTATTTCATAAGTGTACGCACATAAAGAACAGCCTATTTGATAATTGTAGGCAAATAAGGAAGAATGACTATTTCGTAAGTGTAGCTAAAATCAAAAGACAGATGGTGTCATAAGTGTAGGCAAATAACAGACAATTTCATATGTAGGCACATACAGGCCGGTCTCCGTGGCGAAGGCTTACGGGCGCAATTTGTAATCCTGTATACTCGCGTTTGAAACACAGCTGCGTGCGATTTGGCAGCAGACCATGTTGCATTGGTTTTGCATTGGTATCAGTGCCACTCATTCAGAAAGCAATGGTAAACTACTGAACGTAAACTTGCCAAGAGATCACAGCAGCAGAAATGCTGGTGTTGACTGCGATGTCTTGTAAAAGAAAGGATATGCAAAAACAAAGGGTACATACAGAACAATCTATTTCATAAGTGTTGCCATATACAGAAGACAGACTGTTAAAAATGTAGGCAAATACTGAAGACAATTTCATAAGCGTAGCCAAATTCAGAACAGACTGTTTAATAAGTAGGCAAATATACAAAAGTCTATTTCATAAGTGTTAAGGAAAATACAAAGCCTCTTTCGTAAGTGCAGGCAAACACAGAACAGACTATTTCATAAGAGCAGTTTACAGGGGTTTCACACAACATGAAAGCTTTCTAGTCTTAAACTTACACATTATGTTTTTTTTTCCAATAATTATATTAATATATTTTCAGCACAGTGGCTTAAAGGCAGTGAGCACGTTTCACAATTCCCCGAAAGACCAAGTTGAGGGTTCAAAATCAGATGCAGACAATTTGCAAGCAGACTTTTTTTTTGAGTTGATTTTGACGGTATAAGGTGTCAATCATTCTGAAAGTTAACGGCAAACTACTGAACATAAAAAGTGCCAAGTAAATCACAAGCAGCTAAAAAATACTGGGACTGATTGTGATGTCCTGTAAAGAACATAATATTAATAATATATTACGTGTTTTACAGTGATTGCTTAACCCTTTACAGGGCATAGCGTCCGTTACCGGCCGATCTCTAAATACGAGCGTAGCGTCCGATTCCGGCCGATACTATTATGCATTGTAAAAACGCGATCTCTCGGCTTTCCGACACTTCCGACGGCTACTTTCACTTTCGCCGATAGCTTGACAACGTGGCCGCCATTTGTAAGCGCGCTACAATGACTTTGAACAGACTTTTACGGACTTGTTTTGATAGTTTTCGGGAGTTTTACGCTGTTTTTCAAAATGGATTTCGGCGATTCTTCAAGTGATAGCCGAGATTTCGCTCTGTTCAATTTAAATGACATTAAAGGGTACGAAGTTGATTATTAATTGGAGCTAGATATCAGTGCAAAGCGTTACTTTGCATTAGCAGTCGTGAGTCGGACTTTAAAGAAAGTGATTATGATTCTGAAAATGTGTTTGTAAATTGCCGTATAGATGACGGAAAATCACAAACAACATGCCGTATTTCGTAAATATTTGTGTTCATATATGGATTACCGGCAACAATCACGTGAGTAACATATTCTGCATGCTTTTCCCTTCATTATGTTGTTTATTTAACTAAAATTGGTTGACTAACACCTTATTTGTGATGTTTTTACTAACGCGACCCGAAATTTTTACAGAACCTGAAAAAATCTTGCCCGTTCAGGGCTACAAAATGGACAAGCGTCTGCCCTGTAAAGGGTTAAAGAATTTATAACCAGGAGAAAATATTTGGTAAAAGTTATTGGCCACAAACAATGGCCTCTCTTCATAAATGCTTCTAACTATGGATCATGTAATACTGGTCTTACATTCTTTATGACAAGAGTTTATTTACAATGACACCATAATGTGAATTATACTGCACTATTTTATCACACTCAAGGGATTAGAGACATTAGACGCAGACAGTCAAAATTTTTTGGGCATGTTATGAGAAGAAATGACTTGCAGAACTTGGTGACAACTGGCAAGATCGATGGGAAGAGACCAAGGTGAATACCAAGAAGTAAATACCTGGATGGTTTGGCCACATGGCATGGTCGAGACAGGAACACTGAGCTGATCCACAACTCTGGTGATCGAGATGACAAAACATGACCGCCCTCACTTATCATATCAGCATGGCACATGATGGATGGATGGATGGGTCAGTGCATGTCAAGCATTTCTATTGGGTCAGCCTCCTTTAATCTGCAGGTTTGCATATATTTTGGTCAGGTCACCCACCTCTTGACCTATCTCACAGGGTGACCCTTTGATCTCACTACTCTTTGTCAAGTCTGAAAGAATGATCTTCCCTACCCTTTGACCTGTCTGACAGTGTAATCTTAATCTTTGACCTGTCTGACAGGGTGACATTCCCAACTCTTTAATCTGACTGGGAATGATCCTCCCTACCCTATGACCTCACTACATATAACACGACCTTCCATACCCTTTGACCTGACTTATAGAAGGATCAATCCTCCAGTTGGACCTGTATAATGTGGCCTTTCTATCCTATAACAGGCTGATCCTCAGTACAGAGTGATGCTTTGATGACTGTGTTGATGGAAGCCATATGATTACCACAAACATACAGCAGGTCAGTATGGCTGAGAGGTTTGACACACTTAAACTTTCTCTTCTGTCCACAGCGCAGTTGGTTCCTTCATATACAGGTCAGTTGGATTTAAATGATGATTTCTCATCCCAGACATGGAAATGTAAAATACAAGTACTCAAAAGTTGGGTACAGGAGGTCAACTAAGTTTATTATGTTTGGTTGCTTGGTAGAAATAAAGAAATTAGCATTGAAAACACAGCGGAAAATGAGTCCCAAACATTTTCCTGTCAATCTTGTCACAATAATTACAGGTTCCATAAGCGCATTTCGAAGCTGGAACATTCTACCAGAAGCAAGTTGCATGAGCCTCATTCTATCATAAGGGTATTTACGACATGAGGAGAGGGTGGCTCGGGAGAGTTGTTTTGGGTTGAACTGGGTTGTTTTTGTTGACCAGAGAAGGCTATAGAATGTAGATAAAAGAGAGTCATGTTTGTCTGGAACTCTAATGGCAAGGATAGGCGCCAAAACCAGATGTAGAACGTACTCAATTATTAGTCACTATAAGATCACAGAACTGACCCTCATATTTCAATATGTCACAGATGTCGTTATGGCAGCAATTGTTGTGTTTGATCAATACAGCACTAACGTATTTACTATCATGTTAATAAAAACTGAAACAACAGAACTTGTGGCGTGCACTTTTTGGTTAACCATGACCAACCACAGGTCAATCACAGAGGTTGATATTACTTACATCCTCACATTGTGGTAGTCCCATATGTAATTGTGCATGAATAGTATTACCCCATAAACTGTGAAACATCATCAACAATGAACAACACAACAATAAATCTACAGTCAATCAACAACATACCTGAACACCGAATGCCCCAGGATCTGCTATAGATCTTAAAGATGGAGGTATCATTTCTGGAGTAAGCTGCAAAGGAGGGTCTATTCCTTTCAACTTCTGCTGAATGAGGTACATGGCTAGTGCAAACTGCTCTGCTGTGAGTTTTCCTAGTGACTGACTGTCACACAGCCCCCTGAATGAGGATATCAATATATTAGTATCTTGGCCAATGGCTAATCATATTGTTCAGATAACGGTTAACTTAATCTTACAGTCCAGCTAATGGGTAAAACAATCATACAGTTCAGCTGATGGTTAAGATAAAGATATAATCTAGCTAATGGGTTAAGCTAATTATACTGTGCAGTTAATGGCCAAGTTAATCATACAATCTACCTAATGGCTAAGCTAATCATAGTCCAGCTAATTACTATGGTAATCATACAGTCCAGCTAATGGCTACAGCAATCATGCAATCCAGCTAATGGCTACAGTAATCATACATTTCAGCCAATGGCTACAGTAATCATACAATCCAGTTAGTGGCTACAGTAATCATACAATCCAGCTAATGGCTACAGTAATCATACATTTCAGCCAATGGCTACTGTAATCATACAGTCCAGCTAATGGCTAAGATATACAGCCCTACTTATGGTAGGATCCTGTCCTACTAATAGGTGTATCCACTGGATGGTGGATGGTGGAGTGTCCTCTAAATATAGAAGTTCTTTTTATTCTTCTTTTGTCATACTGCTTTTGCCATGATGCGCCAGTGATAAAGAAGGTAGCCATGTATATATATTGAATAACGGCCACAGACTAACACAGACAGTAGTAACAGAGAGCGGGCAAATTAGTTGGTGCTATCTGTTGCTATCTCTATAAGATACCTCAAACTCTGTGACACGGTCGCCAGTGGGGTAAGAGGCGTCATACATACCCCAGAGCTAGATAATAAAAACACCTCGCTTCCATTGGGAGTTGGACCCAATAATGCCAGCCCAACAGCAAGTTCACAAGAAACTACGATACTATGAACACTACGTCAAACTATACCTGGCACCTTGCTATTTTGACAGATGATAGTTTGAAAATGGAGTTATGCCTCTCCATAGATCAAAGCCTGGGCAGAATTTAGAGACAATGTGTTGTCCATGCAACATGATTCCTCTTTTAACCTGCCTAGTTTACTTCATGAAAGGTAACAGCAATACATCTGGAACAAGACAAGCTGCAGAAGCTGCCAGATCAGCAAAGCAATTCTCTACCTGTCCACTGTCGGAGCTTCAATCCTAGATCAGTTGCCAATCAAGGTTTGGGGCCTGATCTGCCCTGCCATATTAGTCTTTAGGCTGCATTTCCTCTCACTAGGGTAAGGCTTGTATCCTTATGTCAAACTACTGGTTAAGTTAATCATTTGGTCAATCTTCAGTGAAAGATGAATTCGTAAAGAGTCTCACCAAATATGAGCTAGAACTGTGGTGGGTAATGCGCTCTGAGCCATAACATCTCTGATTTCCACACCACTGACCAGTCCATCATGGTCTGTGTCCAGCTTGTTGAAGATCATGTCCGAATTGGCTTTATCTGCTGCACTGACCACCCATGGCAAATGAGGCTTTCAGAAAAATTAAAACACAGATGAGTGGGTGGAAGCTCGGATGGGTGGAATGATGGATGAGTGGAATGATGGATGAGTGGAATGATGGATGAGTGTAAGGATGAATGGTTGGATGGGTGAATGGATGAATGAAGAAATGGACAAATAAATGGATGGATGTTGAAGATGAGGATGAAGCACAATGGTAATGTCCTGAGTGATGTCATGTCTGTTCTTAACTCAACTTGACTATGTTTTATATGGAACAAATGGCAGCAATAGTTATTTTCAAATCTGTTCTAAGTTGTCATTTATTTATTCCAACCTCCCAGGTTTTTGTTTTATGGATCCTAGTTTAGTTTAATCGTTTAGTCATTGGATCAACATCACGGCACACAGTTTAACCCGTAAGTGCTCCGTTTTCCTCCTAACTCAAACCTGAGTCTGGAGACACTCAGCTCAATGCACGAACTCCATTGCATCGGTGAGGATCCTGAAATACTTTGGGTAGATTTTTAACTCTAAATTTTGCCCGGGCAGCGCCGTTAGGCTACTCTTTTTCGATTTCCAACTGCCAAGGGATTTTTTACGTTCGCAACAATACAGACGGGCGTCCGATCTCACTATCCAGAGACCAGGGGAAATTTTATTACTGGAAGTCCAGGTGGATTTTTTAAATAAATCCTGGTCCTCACCGGGGCCTGAACCCGGGACCTATGTTTACTTTCTTCCCTTGCGGTCTTCAGCAAGATATGTCCTGAATATGACTGGGTGAATATTTTCTGTATTTCTTGTTGCATGTCTTCTTCCTAAGTAAGTAAAGACAATTTAAATTGTGCAGTCTTGAACAATTGGCATACACACTGATTTCAAACTGGATCCCTGTGACAAAGTGGTTGAGTCATCTGCCACGTGCTCAGGTTCTTTTTTTTTTTGCAGACTGTCATTCGATTCGCAAAAGCAATTTTTTCTGAGACCCCTGGGGGTCGTTGCCAAAGCTGCAGAGTTTATGTTCTGTGTAACACTATCAGCAGGTGGCTAATTGCTCTGCAGAGAGAGATTGAGCTGTAAGGGATAAAACCCACAGCAATAAAGTTAATCCAAGAGCCTTTTTGAACTGCTTTTAATTGATGGCACATAGCCTGTGGATGTTCTGAAATTCTACAGCAATTGGCAGGCACTCTAGGATATTAATTAGTTAGTTAGTTGCTTATCCTTTGGGCTTGGTAGAATCAGCGGAGAAAGAAGACCCTGTTGAGCTTAACTCTAGTCCGACTTTGTGAAGACATATGAAGGGTGTAGCATAGGTGGGTGCGCTAGGGCAATTGAAATATCACTACTTTTATCATTTCTTTACTTATTCAGTCAAGCAGGAGTGAGATTTGTTTGCAACATAGACGAGCAATATCTCCGGTGGGCCGATTCTCGCTGGTCGCGGGATTCGCACTGTAGACAGTGTCAGGCGGGAAGTCTGAAGGTAGTACACGCTTACATTGGTCCAGACACTTACGACTGACAGATGTACACGCTCATACAGGTCCAGACACTTAGTATAAGGTACTCAGCTGAGGAATATGCTTGAACGCCTCTAAGTCAAATCCCCCAGAAGTGAGGGCCTGGCCGCTACTCACCTCCTGCTCATGCAGGTGTGATGCTGAGCTGCCAGCATCTGCAGCCTACCTTGTTCCAGACGTACTGGTCATCCTTTCCTCTGGAGAAAACAAGGCAAGGCCGAGAATGATCATGCTGCATGGGCAACACATGTTCTCTGAATCCATGCCCAGGCATTGTGCAATGGAATTCTAGCTCTAGTTCCAATCCACATACTTTCGTCTGTAAAGACGACAAGGTGCCACTTACAGTTGCTTATCCTTTACAGGACATTACAGTCAACCTCAGCATTTTTTGGCTGTTCGTGATTTCTTTGTAAATTTACGTTCAGTAGTTTGCCATTGCTTTCTTAATAACTGGCACTCATACCTTTATGGGAAACCAACGCAAGGCGATCTGCTGCCAAATCACAAGCATCTGTGTTCTGACCGCTGTATGCGGTATTACAAATTGCGTCCATACCCCCTTCGCCACAGTCGGCTATATACTAATCAGATCACTGCATAAATAACTTCTTCCTCTTCTTCCGATGTCTGGTCTGGAGCAGACAATGGTGATAGATAGTGATCACGAGTCTGCCTTCCTCTCTGTCCTTGGATACTTTAATGAAGTTAGTGCTGCTTATATCATTTGTAGCACAAATCAATCAACAAAAGAAGACAGTATTTAAAGATGAGATATCATACTAAACACTCCATATGCAGTTGAAAATTGTGGAGTTGGCCTTACATCAGCTGTCAAAACTTCCTTCCTACTTCTTCTCGTGTTTTTCGTTTACCTAAAGAGCACAGACCCTCAGCCAACTCTTGTCGAGCTGTTTGCTCATGGATTTTGCAGCTAATTTTCTATGTGATGAGATCACCAGTGTCATGCCAATCCTCCTTAGTCATCTCTTACAACATATGTAGTTGGTTAAATTGTCACTATTTGTTCTTTGATTAAAACCATAAATTGATTAGAGAAATTAGGCGTTGATGGTCATAATTTTTTGGACATGTTATGAGAAGAAATAAATTAGAGAACTTGGTGATAACTGGCAAGATTATGAGGATAAGAATAATGGGGAAGGCAGAGAAGTAAATATCTGGATGGCTTGGCCATGTGGTATGGTCGAGACAAGAACACGGAGCTGATCCACGACTCTGGTGATTGTATGAGATGGCGTAACATGACTGCCCACACTTCTCAGCAAGGTACATGTGATGATAATGATTTTCTGCTTCCATGTTGGGCCCAGGTAACGTGTGAGTAAATTAGAAATCTAAGCACTATCAGAGGTATTTACAGAATGTGGGCTTCTTGTATCCAACAATGGCATCGTGAGTTAATTAGAAACCTAAGCACTATTCAGAGATATATACAGAATGTAGAGTTCTTATATCCAACAACTGGATCGTTAATTAGAAACCTAAGCACTATTCAGAGATATTTACAGAATGTAGAGTTCTTATATCCAACAATAGGACCGTGAATTAGAAACCTAAGCACTATCAAAGATATTTACAGAATGTAGAGTTCTTATATCCAACAAACGGATCGTGAATTAGAAACCTAAGCACTATCAGAGATATTTACAGAACGTGGGCTTCTAGTGTGCAACAATGGGATCATGAGTTAATTAGAAACCTAAGCACTATCAGAGGTATTCACAGAATGTGGGCTTCTTGTATCCAACAATGGGATATGATCTAAGAGAAGATATTTGAACACTAATTGATTCATACATGTGCAATGAAAATGGTAGCTGGAAAACAACCACATTTAAAGAAATCAACAAGACATCTCTTGGGAAAGGATGGAACCAACCGAAGAATAGTAGCATCTATATGCTAACAGGGCACGCCAGGGAAGCAAGGAATAGTAGCACTCTAACCTACCATGCATGTTGTAAGAGGTGATTAAGGAGGATTGGTATAAGACTGGCTACTCTCCCCATAGAAAACATCAACTGCAAAATCTAACCAATCAGGAACAAGTTTACAAAGTGCTTGGTGTGAGTTGGTTGGGCCATTGCTTCACTGGGAGATGAAAGGCAGACGAGCTAATCATAGCTAAGCATTAAATTAAATACTCATTATATACTTGAACCGTGTGCTTGTGTATGTGTCACTTTACTTATTCTTGGTTAATAGAAATATCTAGACGTTCAGCACTTTTTAAATGGCTGAGGCTGAATTATGTCCATATTTCACAGTTGTGGATGATGGATCTGACTAGTCACAACACTTATTTCACACTCGACAGACGGTGCAGAGAGCAGAACCCTGCCGCTGTCAATGCAGAGGTTAACGCGCTCATCTATGAACACTCAGATAGCCCCGAAGTGCTCATCTATACAGATGGATCTGTTGTAAAGCAGCAGAGAAGTGCGTGGGCATTTACAGCCCGTTCAGCGGGCCGAACCGTTCAAGAATCCAGTGGTGCCCACTCTATGACCACGAGCAGCATGACGATGGAGGTGATGGCAGTTACACAGGCTTTCATATGGCTGGAATCACAGCATTATACCAACGTGTGTGTACTAAGTGATTCAATGAACATGATTCAGAAGGTCGAAGCTGGATCTGTACGTAGACAGTGGACTGAATCGCTGCGGAAGTCTGTTGTCCGTAAAGTCACCTTCATCTTCGTCCCGGGACATGCGGGAGTCGAGGGAAATGAACGAGCTGACAAACTGGCTGGCTCTGCACCCCCTGTAGATGGCCAGCCTATGGATCGTGCCGATGTTATTAACGTCCTTAAAGATTTGGCGAGAACAGAGGATGTTGACGTCAGTGATTCCACATCGCTGTCCAGGATGAAAGACCTGGGAGTAAGAATCGGCACAGCCAGACGCGAGAGGTACATTGGGAAAACAAAGTGCCTCGTCAACCAACACAGAACTGGCACTATTAGCCACAGGATGCTGATGTATATGCTGGGGGGAGGATCTGAGCACCTATGGACATGTCCGGAGTGCAACGAAGATACCCCAACTGATAACTGACTGATAACTTATTTTAAGGTGAATAGCTGCTTAATCATCAAAGTATACTTTTTCCATTGGCAAGGTTATGCTATCATTTGGAGAAAGGAGGTTCAAGTCCTGCTACACTACAGCTTTATATTTGTCTAATGTCCATTGTCCTCTCTGGCCTGTTTGTTACTGAGGCCCATAAGAGAAGCACAGAATGTAACACTGTAACCTACCATACATGTCATAAGAGGTGATTAAGGAGGATTGGTATTAAACTGACTACCTCATCTTGTTAAAACTTTAGCTCATAAATTCAACCAATCATGAACACGTCTACAAAGGACTTAAGGTTTAGTTGAGTCAAGAAACGACATCACTGTACCCAGACATTCTCACATGTGTTCTGTCCTTATCTACAACAGCCAGCGAAGAGTCCCAATACTAAAGGTACCAGTAGCAGTCTGATTATGTGTCCATCTGGTATTTCCTCAGACTTGAGTAAGACTTCAGTATTTGAAGGTGAGCTGATTGAAGGTCTAGGTTAAGAGCAGGAGGAGGAAAAGGAGAAGGAAGAGTGTGCTCTCTGAAATTCACATATTTCCTTTGTCTTTTATGATTGCCAATAATGACCTGTGAAGTGATTCCCCTGTATCCTCTGTTGGAAAAGTTACATAAATCGACCTCAACGGGTTCCCCAATTTATTTTCTCTGTTGGAAAAGCAGCAGTAAACATAAACCACTATATACACCACATGGCATCCTTCATTCAACAGGAAGAAATAAAAACATACCACTGGGAATCCTGCAGTGGGCGTGGACCTGCCTAGAGTAGCTATACTGGGCAGGGCAGTAGGGACTATCATAGGCAAGACAGCGACAGCTCCTGGCATTGGAGGCAAGACAGGGACAGCTCCTGGCATTGGAGGAGCCACACCTCCAAGACCGGCTCCTTTTCTTTTAGATGGAGGCACCAAGCCAGGCCGGAGGATGAGTGGGATCTCCTGACCTTCCCGAGCCTGGAAGACTAAGTGCATAGCCTAGGAAAAACAATATGAAGTTTAATATGAATATGAAATCAAGAATGAGTGGGATCTCTTGACCTTCCCGAGCCTGGTAGACTAAGTGCATAATATAATTTAATATAGTTTAATTATTTCTTTTTTTTTTGCACTTGCTCGCTTTTGAACTCAGTGTAGTCAATACACACTATTTATAGTAGTGATGGACTTAATTTTGTATGTGGATTAGCTTTTCCTGTTAACAGTGTCCCTCGTCATCAGACGAACCCACTCTGACTTCAGAGGTACTTGTAATTTACGTCCCCAAGTCAAGGACGACAGGTCAACATTTTAGTCCAGCTGTCCAGTGTAAGGGTTGAACCGCTAATCTCGGCATCAGCATAACGAATGCCTAAAACCACGCGCTCTTACCCATTTGGCCATGCGGACCTGCAAAGTTTAATATGAATATGAAATGAAAATTCAAACAAGATCACACTTGGGACATTCCCACACGTGACCCGTCCCCTTCTTCAGAAGCCAATGGAGAGCTCACATGGTGATGGTACCGGTGGCAGCCTGACCTACCATCTGCTTGCATTTCCTTCTACACTGTCATTCAGATGCTCTGCTACCCTTGACTGAACCAACTTCTCCAGATATATGTCTTGTGCTGCATTTTCCACTCAATCCCAGACAGCCTTCACATCAATCTTGTCATAATCTAGCTCGATGTGAAAAGTAGCAGCAGCAGTTGGTCTATCAGACTGTTAATTTCCTCGCACACCCACATGCTCTGGGCATAAATCCATGATATGCTCTAGAACTTCATCTTTCAAGTGTTAAATTTATTAACTTTTTAACTAATTTTGTTATAATAGTTTTCAACATGTCATGAATGTGTCATTAGATATACCATGCACACAAACAAACACAAACAAGCTAAATTCTACACAAACAAAACATATTTCAAAAAACAGAAATGATTATGTATAATAATGAGAAAAAATATGCTGTATTAATAACTGCAAAATATGAACTAAACATGAAACAAAACTATGAGATATTAATAAAACATAAAATATCAGATATAAATGAAATGCAAGCTGCAAGAGATATACGTTCATACATGCATACATTTAATGTAGTGTTTTTCATATAGTTGTATTGATGTGTTGTTTGTGTGTTGTTAAAGGCTTTGGCCACGACCTCCATTTTGTTACTCGTGATCATATTCTAGTGAAGCATACCGTCAACTTTTCACCTTTTAGTGCATATGCATATGTGCACAGGTATTCAGACATATGGAACCACAAACACCACTGACCCACAACACACACATATATAAGAGTACAAACATCTGAAAGGACATATGTATGTATCAACATGTATACATGTGTGTGCAAGTGTTTGTGCATGCACGAGCGAGCTCACATATAAGTGTGTAAGTGTTCGCACATGTTTTTGTGGGTACATTTCTACACATGTAAACAAAAGGTATTTCCATGGCAACTACTGCTAGTGTGTTGTGCAGTCATTGTGTTATGAAGTATTTGTGTATTTATACATGGATGTGCTAGTGCCGTGGTTCTCAATCTGGGGGAATTCCCCCCCCAGGGGGGAATTTTAGGGTTTCCAGGGGGGGAATGAAGACCATTTCAAGATTGCTTTAATACAAGAACCAATTACTTGATATTGTTTTTCCCTTCATACTTTACAGTTATGTACGTCTCATCCATCTAAAATTCATTTTATAAAGTAAGTAGACCCACAAATCACGTTTTATGTGGATGTCTAGACTTGTTTTAGTATATGCTATTACCCGGGAAGGTTAACCCGGTCAACAAATGCCCGCAGAAGTCGGATGTGTCGGCCTAACGGCGCAAGAACGCAGCTCTGCTGTAAACAGGCACAACGCAATCACATCCGAAAAAAAAACTCCGGATGAACGAAGAAGAAGTATATGCTATTAAATTTACCTTCCATTTTTACGTATACTGTATAGGGGTGGGGGGATTTTTAGGTAAGAAATATGAAAAGGGGGAATGACGTTCTGAAAATATGGTGAAGGGGGGCACGGGCCAAATTTTTGATAGGAAGGGGGGGAATGATGTTCTGAAAATATGGTGAAGGGGGGGCATGAGCCAAAAATGGTTGAGAACCACTGCTCTAGAACTTCATCTTTCAAGTGTTAAATTTATTAAGTTTTTAACTAATTTTGTTATAATAGTTTTCAACATGTCATGAATGTGTCATTAGGTACACCATGCACACAAACAAACACAAACATGCTAGATTCCACACAAACAAAACACATACAAAAAGCAGAAATGATTATGTACAATAATGAGAAAAAATATGCTGTATTAATAACTGCAAAATGTGAACTAAACATGAAACAAAACTATGAGATATTAATAAAACATAAAATATCAGATGTAAATGAAATGCAAGCTGCAAGAGATATACGTTCATACATGCATACATTTAATGTAGTGTTTTTCATATAGTTGTATTGATGTGTTGTTTGTGTGCTGATAAAGGTTTTGGCCACAACCTCCATTTTGTTACTCGTGATCATATTCTAGTGAAGCATATCGTCAACTTTTCACCTTTTAGTGCATATGTGCACAGGTATTCAGACATGTGGAACCACAAACACCACTGACCCACAACACACACATATATAAGAGTACAAACATCTGAAAGGACATATGTATGTATCAACATGCATATATGGATGTGCAAGTGTATATATGGATGTGCAAGTGTATATGCATGCACGAGCGAGCTCACATATAAGTGTGTAAGTGTGCGCACATGGTTTTGTGAGTACATTTCTACACATCTAAACAAAAAGGTATTCCCATGGCAACAACTGCTAGTATGTTGTGCAGTCATTGTGCTATGAAGTATTTGTGTATTTATACATGGATGTGCTAATGAGTATGTGTGCATGAGCTTGTGCACGTATGAATGTGTAAGCGTGTGTGTATCTCTTTGTTTAAAACATTTCTACACATGTAAACAAAAAGGTATTTCCATGGCACTACTACCAGTAGATTGTACAGTCATTGGGCTATGCAGTAATAACCTTTCTTGTATCCGAAGCACAGCATCATGAATTAAAGTAGCCAGGAAATTGTCTGGTCCCCAATTTATGAGGCTATGTCAAGCCCAGAGAGTATAGTTTGGAAATCATAATCTTGCCAATGTTGGAGATTAAACCCAGACCACTGTATTAGTAGGCCAGTATACTAACCACTATGCCATCATGGCTCCCACAAATGGATATTTACTATGCATGTGCATATTTATTTATTTTTTTGCATATCTTTTACAGGACATCGCTGTCAACACCAGCATCTTTCAGCTGTATGTTGATTTCTTGGCAATATTATGCTCATAGTTTGCCATTGCTTTCTGAGCGGCCGGCTCACATATCCCGTAAGTTACCGATGCGATTCGAACCACTGCTGATTCTCACTGTCATCACGTCACCGACGAGAGTATACGAGATTACGGAGACTTGCTTAAACTGCCTGTGCACTAACAGCAGGGCGGTGGGTTTATTTCACACACCAATCAGTTGGACTTAAATGTTGACTTCTCATTCAGTAAGCAATGGCAAACTACTGAACGTAAAATTGCCTAAAATAAATCATAACACCCTGCAAAGGACTTGCAAACAAAAAAATACAAACAAAAAAACCACCAACCCACACCCACACCCTCACACCCACCCACACACACACACTCACACCCACCCACACACACACAGAGAGAGAGAGAGAGAGAGAGAGAGAGAGAGAGAGAGAGAGAGAGAGAGAGAGAGAGAGAGAGAGAGAGAGAGAGAGAGAGAGAGAGAGAGACATAAATACATGTACACCAAACATATATTGTTAAATGAATAAATGATAGGGAGAATGACAGAAAGAAAAGGAAAGGAACCTACCACAGCAAACTCATCTCGGTCTAGATAACCATCCTTGTCTATATCACTCATGTCCCAGATTCGACCCAGAACATCCACGGGCAACTTGGAGTTCATTAGGACCTGGATTCATGAACCACATGACAAGATTATCATTTCTACCAAACTAGCTTCCCTACCACCACCACCACCACCACCACCACCACACACACACACACATGAAAATATAGCTACTGATTGAACTGTGTTGATCGGTCTGCTTCTCGGTTGTCCAGACAAGTGTCTTTTTGCTTTATCTGTTTTTTATTCTGTCATATTTCTTGTCTGTTGACAAAGACTTCAGTCAAAATGTTTGCCTGTCTCTGTGTGTGTGTTTCCATTTGTTGAGGTTTCTGCAAATATTTTGTGTTAATATTTTTACTCCAGTATCAGCTCGACAGCAGCCAGCCCCATTCAATACCATTTTGGGAACACTGAAAGACAGAAGACAGATGGTTTGGCCACGTAACAAAGAGCTCCAGGACTTTAAAATACATTGGAACGCTCCCAAGAGAGATCTAGGACATCAACGCAATGGAATGTCCCCCACCCCCCCCCCCCCCCAAGAGGTCTAGGACGTCAACACACTGGAATGTGTAAAACACATTGGAATGTGCCACAAAGAGGTCTAGTACTTCAACACATGGAATGCCCCCCCCCCCCCACCCCCCCCCCCCCCCCCCCCCCCCCCCCCCCAAGAGATCTAGGACTTCAACACATTGGAATTCCCCAAAGAGGTCTAGGACTTCAATACACTGAAATGCCCCATAAAGAGGTCTAGTACTTCAACACATTTGAATGCCCCACAAACAGCTCTAGGACTGCAGCACATTGGAATGCCCCACAAACAGCTCTAGGACTGCAACACATTGGAATGCTCACAAACAGCTCTAGGACTGCATGGAATGCCCCACAAACAGCTCTAGGACTGCAGCACATTGGAATGCTCCACAAACAGCTCTAGGACTTCAGCACCATTGGAATGCCCCACAAACAGCTCTAGGACTTCAGCACATTGGAATGCCCCACAAAGAGATCTAGGACCTCAACACAGTAGAAACAAAGCAAGAGGTTGTCCCCACAAACAACGGATTGATGAAATATAACCTGAAGCTGTGAATACCACCAAATTTGAAGCACTTAGCATAGCTTTCTCCTAATGTCTCCTATTAATCTGATGCTGAATGACAAAATACAGATAAAGAACAAGGAGAAAATTCTAAAGAGCCACCCATTCATGTATTTGATTTTGTCCCTCTTTTTTTATTGGGTTGCTTTCATCTTTGTTTTCTTCAAAATGACAAGAGTCTGTGACTGCTAAATAAGATGGGCGAGGCTCAAAGACTGAATGGAGCCACCAAGGAGGTCAAGGCTGACACACATACACAATTTTGTGCCAGGCCACGCTGGTGTAAAGGGATATTTACAAGCTGACAAGCTTGCTGGCCAGGCTATTGTAGGTAGCAGAGGAGCAATGGACAGGGATGATATACTGAATGCCCTCAGAGAGACGGAGGCGATTAAACAAATCAAGTGATGACTGAATCTGAAACCCAGACCAGACTGCAAGAACATCAAGACTAAAGAGCTATGCAGGAGGCCGGAGAAAAGTAGTCAACTAATGCATAACTAGTGTCATCAGCAGTTACACAATGAGGGAGATACTGAGATCTGAGAGCATTTATGGACTGAATGGTTTGATATCCATCCATCCATCATGTGCCATGCCGATAAGCGTGGGAGGTCATGTTTTGCCATCTCACTCGATCACCAGAGTCTGGATCAGCTCCTTGGTTCTGTCTCAACCATGCCATGTGGCCAAGCCATCCAGGTATTTACTTCTCTGTCTTACCCTTGGTCTCTTCCCTTCGATCTTGCCAGTTGTCATCGTGTTCTCCGAGTCATTTCTTCGCATAACATGCCCAAAAAATTGTGACTGTCTATGTCTAATGACTCTAATCAGTTGATATGCAGTAAGGATAATATGACTTACAAAACAAAATATGGCATGGAGGCTTCATTGCTTCCTTATTCAGTTATTAGAAATAAGAATAAATCAGAATCAAATGAAGTGTCGGAACTATAGACTTAACTACACAAAGCAAACAGAATGTCTATAACATGTAATGGCAGTTTCATGCTTACAGGTTTAACTTTATCTCCAGCGAGCATATTGTTCACTGGCTGCAGGTTGTCAAACACTTTGTCATATTTTGATTTCTCAGACAGCTGCAAAAACAATGAATAAATAAACATATCAATACAAATTATGTCTTGTAGTTTCATTATCTGATTGGAGGTCAGCATGGCAGAATGGATAAGAGTGCTCATTCTTAAACTTCTGGTGTGCTGATGCTGAGGTCGCAGGTTCCACCCCTACAGCGGTCAGTTGGACTAAAATGTTGACTTCTAATTCTTGATGTAAATTACAATGTATCTTAGAAGTTGGAGTTGATTCGCCAGATAGCAAAGGACACTGATAATAGGGACAGCTAATATACATGCCAAAATATCAGCCCAGTGCACTAAATATTCCAAAATTAAAGAAAGTGGGTCGTAAGATATGGATGACTGAAATTTTTTTTACAACTAATGGAAACAAGAAGACAGAACAAAAATAAACCTGCCAAATATGAAGAAATTCACAGAAAAGTCAGAACATTATGTAAGGAGGCAAAAAAAGCATAGCTAGAGAAAAATTGCATAGAAATTGAAAAACAACACCACAGTAAAATTACCAAACTAATGCACAAAAGAATTAAGGAGCTTACTAATCAAAGAACACATATTGCTGCCTAAAGACAAAAGATAAAAAAATCATAATAGAAAAAGATCAGATTTTACATGTATGGTCAGATTATGTGAAAAACCTTTATGATGATACCAGAGAAGAACAGTATAATATTCAAAATAATAATGAAGGACCATCAATTTTGAAGATGGAGGTTCAGAATGCTCTTAACCATATGAAAACTGGCAAGACCCCCGGTTCAGACAGCATCACAACAGAAATGATAAATGCTTTAGAAGAATGTGAAATCAATAAAGTTACCAGACTGCTGAATACAATATATGATACTGGAGATATACCTCATGAATTATGTAATTCTATATTTATTGCAATCCCAAAGAAATCAGGAACCTTGGAATGTGATCAACATCAAACAATTAGTATAATGAGTCACATCACGAAGATTTTGCTAAGAATTATCATGCAAAGAGTGAGGAATAAAATACAACCTGAAATAGGAGAAGAACAATGTGGGTTTGTAGAAGGTAAGGGTACAGTAAATGCTGCATATATACTGAGAACAGTAATTGAAAGTTCTATAGAAGTAAACAAAGATCTACACCTTTGCTTTATTGACTACACAAAGGCTTTCGATAAAGTGAGACATGTCGACATGATATGGATGCTTGAAGATCTACAAATTGATAGAAAAGACCTTAGACTTGTAAAAGAAAAGATATATTGGAAACAAGCAGCTGCCATCAGAATTGATAATGAAGTAGATCAATATCATTTTTTTTTTTTTTTTAAGCATATCCTTTACAGGACTTAGCTGTCAACACCAGCATCTTTCAGCTGTATGTTGATCTCTTGGCAAGATTACGCTCAGTAGTTTGCCATTGCTTTCTGAGCGGCCGGCTCACATACCCCGTAAGTTACCGATGCGATTCGAACCACTGCTGATTTGAACCGTCATCACGTTACCGACGAGAGTATACGAGATTACTGAGAAAAGTCATAACCTCTAAGCCACGAAGCCGGCGAAGATCAATATCAGCCTATTAAAAGAGGTGTGAGACAGGAATGTGTAATGTCTCCAGATCTTTTCTCCCTGTACAGTGAAAATATTTTCAGAAATATAGAAGATATGGAAGGAATCAACATTGGGGGACGATGCATCAATAACATTATATATGCAGATGATACAGTCTTGATTGCAGACAATGAACAGGATCTGCAACATTTAGTAGATGCAGTTCTTGCACAAAGTGAACAACTAAGGTTAGAATTGAATTGTAAGAAGACACAGATTATGGTCGTTACTGGGAAAAAGAAAATACTACAATGTAATATACAAGTAAATGGGCATATTCTTAAACAAGTGAATCCGTACGGTTATCTCGGAACAGTCATAAGAGATTAGAACAAGAATTGTCATTGCGAAGGTAGCCATTTTGCAAGATGAAAAACATACTGACCAATAAAAAGATATCAATTGAAATGAGAAAAAGAGCGTTAAAGTGCTTCATAGAACCTGTACTTTTGTATGGATGTGAAGCATGGACAATGAGCAGACAAGCTGAAAAACATCTGATGGCTGTGGAAATGTGGTTTCTGAAGAAAATGCAAAGAATACCATGGACAGACAGAAAAACCAATGAACAAGTCCTTCAAGAAACAAATGAAGATCGTAAACTGATTAGAGACATTAGGCGTAGACAGTCAAAAATTTTTGGGCATGTTATAACAAGAAATTAATTGGAAAACTTGGTGAACTGGCAAGATCGAAGGGAAGAGACCAAGGAGAAGACCAAGAAGTAAATACCTGGATGGCTTGGCCACGTGGCATGGTCGAGACAGAAACACGGAGCTGATCCATGACTCTGGTGATCAAGTGAGATGGCAAAACATGACCGCCCACGCTTATTGACAAGGCACATGATGGATGGATGGATGGAGTGCACTAAAATTATGGACTAAGCTTAAGTTCAAAGCATGCCAAAACACACATAAAATTATCTGACTCACATCATCACAAGGATAACGATTCCCTTTGCCTTCACCTGTATTCTGATTGTTCTACTGAAGCTGAATATTTAGGCAGTTTTCTAGATTGGTACTCCATATTTGATGGCCTAACTGTTCCTATGTAGGAATTCTTTGCATTTGACTGCAGTAGTTCAAGACATATCTCCTATTCAGTTTTCTACTTTAGCAGTGTGTTGGTGTTAACAATTCGGACATAACACTGACAATCATATCAGCAAGGTAGGACAAGGGTTTGATACCAACTCTCATCACTCCCTACGTGAGGGGAAGACCAAGCACCTACTCCTCTGTGTACTCAAGCCTACAAAATGAGATGGTCCTGACACTTCACATACCTACAGCTTCTTCCAGCTTTACTGTCTTTGCATTTGACTGCAGTAGTTCAAGAAATATCTCCTATTCAGTTTTCTACTTTAGCAGTGTGTTGGTGTTAACAATTCGGACATAACACTGACAATCATATCAGCAAGGTAGGACAAGGGTTTGATACCAACTCTCATCACTCCCTACGTGAGGGGAAGACCAAGCACCTACTCCTCTGTGTACTCAAGCCTACAAAATGAGATGGTCCTGACACTTCACATACCTACAGCTTCTTCCAGGTTTGGGACTTTTGTTTGCTTTTTTTTCTGCTTTACCTTTTTGGTGACACTCAGTTATGTCCTTTTTTCCCAACTTGGTAACTTTCCATTTTAATACCTAGGTATGCAGAGCTCAATTCTTGTGATCATTCGTGTCCATGTGAATGTTGTTTTTTACTCAAATTACAAGCCATGTGTCTAGCTCTCTGGTTGTGTACATCTTACTGTGCACTGTTGTTTACCATTTTTAGGCACCCATAATGTCTTCAGCACATAGCTAACTATAACTCCAGTTAATCAAAGTGAGAGGTATAAGTTACGTGTTATAAGTCCTTGTCTGTGTGATTGTGGAAATGACCATGTGTTCACGTGTATCCATTTGTGATGAAAATTTACAGTGTAAATTGGTCTGATCAGTCACATTCGCTACTGCCATAGGTTATAGTTATTATGCCTTTTTTTAAGCACAACACAACAAACTATCGTTTTGTCAAGACGGCAAAGTGCCAATAAGTGATTACTGATGTAAATAAAGATAGAACAAGGCCTTAAGGTGTCCATTGGTCCATTTTCAATCTCTTATTCAAGTGTCCTTGTATTTTCACTCGTGACAATGCTTATTTTCATTGAAGTTGTATATTCACTCACGCACTGCACATGAGACTGTAAAAGTACTAGCAGCAAGTGGTGTATATCTTATGAAGATCATAGAAATTTAACCAGAACTATTTAGTTTTCATTTCATAGTGAGACTGCAACCTGCCTGCCTCTCTCTCTCTCTTTCTCTCTCTCCCCCCCCCTCTCTCTCTCTCTCACACATACACACACACATATACAAACACACTTACACAGCGATATGCTCACACACACAGGTGGATGGATGAGTGGGTGGATGGAAGGGTGGGTGGATGGAAGGATGGATGGATGGAGGGAAGGATGGATGAACGGATGGATGGATGGATGAATGGATGGATGGATGAATGGATGGATGGATGGATGGATGAATGGATATAAAACAGCAACAACCCTGATATGATCAACTAAACGTACATATTCATTCATTCAGTAGCATGTCCTTTGCAGAATTTCGCTCCCACAACAACCTTCCGGAAAACCTTCTTGGTCATAAGCAAGATGTCCCTCATCTGGTACACCCATCTGAAGATCATCTGCCACATCCTGCACCCATTTTCTCTTTGGCCTTCCTCTTCCTCTCTTCCCAGGTATATACCCTCCATTATTGTTCTCTCCAAACTTTCATGATGTTTCAAGTGACCAAAATATTTCAATTTTCTTTGCTTTATCATCTTTAGTAGCCAACCTTCTTCAATATTCCATATAACAAGCAAATAATTGATTAAGACAAACAAAAAAGGAACTCACAGAGATATCCCATGGCAAGTATGCAGCATGAACACTAGGAACTATTGGCTCAACTGCTTCAACTGGACCCTGCAATGTTTGTAAAACCTCACTAAACTATGTTTGCAACTGACTTCAACAAGTGTTAAATCTTCTTCTTCTGTCTGTCTGTCATCTCCCTGGAGCATGCTCAGAAGGCTGTGGGTTTTGATTCCGGCCTACATTGTTAAATTCACAAGTGCAATTTTCTCAGAGACTCCTGAGGGTCGTTGAGGGACCTACAGAGTTTGGGCTTTATGCAACGTTTTCGGCAGGCCATCCTGCGGAAAGAGACTGAACCATATGGGATAAAACCCAGTGCAAATGAAGTCGATGCTCCTGCCTTGTAACATCCCTGGAGCGTAGGTCCCTCAACTAACTCAAGCCAAGCCCTGTGCAGTCTTGTTCATGATTGGTTCCATTTGGCAACTAAAGTTTTCTATCGCCAATCTCATGGCAACCCACATTAGTGGCCTCTTGGGACACACATGGTGGATTACCGTGTTACTATGCTCTGCTTTCCTTATGGGCCCAGGTAACACATGGCTGAGTATACAAACTAACTTATCTATTTAATACAAACATGTTCACAATTAACTTAGCAATGTTTATACTTCACCTCGACACCGCAAGGTACAAGAGGAACAAGATGAGATGGGATGAGACTTAGCAATATATTTACTGGAGTCATGGTGGCTTAATGGTTAACGCACTTGCCTGCCACGACAGTGGTCTCAGTTCAATCCCCAGCAGAGGCAGAAATTGTTTGTTTCGACCAGTGCGTCTCTAGGGTCAGCCAAGCCTCAAATTTAATACCAGACAATTTTCGAAAAGGTAGGGGAAGGAAAGAGGAGTTGAGTTGAGTCAAGAACCAACATCACAACCTTCAGGACATTCCCATATATGTTCTGTCCTCATCTGCAATAGACAGCGAAGAGTTCCAATACTAATGGTGCCAGTAGCAGTCTGATTATGTTTCCGTCTTGCCTGTCCTCAGTCTTGAGTGTCAGCCAGATCCTCCACCGCAGCACCATTCTTTCCAAGCCGTAATAATCTATCTGTTCTACGCAAATCCAAATAGCCTATATGCTTCGTCCTGTGTGTGTCTAATGTGTGACCTCAAAGCTACCCCGTGCCTGAAAGAGAGTAATAACTGTGTCGATACTAGCACGATAACTTCGATTGTGAGTTTCCTCATGGGCAACTCGAGTGAGTGAGTGAGTGAGTGAGTGAGTGAGTGAGTGAGTGAGTGAGTGAGTGAGTGAGTCGACAGATCATCCTCACTGCACATCGAACCATTCAGTCCATAAGTGCTCGGATCCACTCCTCGGTAGATCCCGTAGCCTGTAGTGGCTCATCACACCAGTTCTGTGTTGGTTTATTACTCTTCTTTGGCTTCCTGCATAGTGTTCTTGTTTGGCCTACACCTCTTTTAACTTGCTGTTCTTGCAGCCTGACTATGGTTCTAGATTCCCAGTCATCGCTTGGTTTTCGTAAGCGACTTACTTCTCGTAGAGCATGCAGAATAGTCTGCCTGGTCCATGGCTCTTCCACCTTCCACAGTAGCCCTACCTGCAAGCCTGTTAGCCTGCTCATTCCCTTGTACACCTGCATGCCCTGGCATGAAGATGAAACTAATCTTTGCCAGCCGAGCCGCTCCAGAGACAGCAGCCACTTTCCTCGGACACACCCCATCTCTATCATCCTGAGCATACTCACTGAGTCACTAAGGAAACATGCCCGATTGAATGTCTGTGTCTTGAGCCATGTTACTGCTTTACTTACTGCCATGACTTCCATAGTCAGGCTGCTTGTGGTCAAAGCAAAAGCACCAGACTCTTCCTTCACACTTTTCCCTCTGGCCTGAGCCGTAAAGGCCCATGAACTTCTCACTCCTCGGACGGCTGACCCATCCGTGTAAATGACAGCATCATCCTCTAACGAATTCTCGAAGATCAGAGCCTGTACTTTCGCCTTCACAAAGGGCAACTCAGGTGCCTGTCACTAGTGTTCACTGCTAGGCTTGACTGGTTTTCTGGGTCGTGTCACATATTTACATCTCGCTATTGTCTGTTTCAGTTGAACTGTTGCATAAATGAATTAACTATTTAAATCTTGTCTTTCTCTCATAAATAAATCCTTTCTGGATCTCTGACAATTACTAACTTCAACAATTATCAAAACTCCATACACTATGTTATCAATTACTGACTTCAGCAATTATTGATCTCAATCCTAGTTCTGGAAGAACATAACAGCACCATATTTCCTTTGTATTTCAGTTCTTATACTAAGTAAAAGTTTCAATAATAGATAACCTTTCAATATAATTTTTTCAATCAGCCAAAGGCTGTTATCAATAGTAGATAAAGGAACTGGAGTGTTCATTTCATTGACCTTTGTCATGATAACCTTAAGCAGAATCTCTCAAGAGCAGCTGAAGCCTTCTGAGGAAAACATTTCTAGAGCTCAAACAGTTCCGAGGTCGTCTGCCAGTTTGATTCAGACTCCATAAGAGACTATATATTGATGCTGAATGAGATGATTGTACAGTAAAGTTGACATAACAATTTCTGTATTAACATTTCCTCATAGAGTTCATCTTACAAATATTTGAAAACTTAACAACGTGTTAATCCAATTGCTCTGTTGTTACTTTTTCTTTGTTTATTAATGGATTAATTTTTTTTTTAAATATAGCCATAAAATCACACTGCAGTAAAAATATTTCAAAGATGTTTGATTGGTGGGAAAATCTTTCCAGATTATCAAATTATTTGTTATTATACGTATATTCCTGAAAGAAATAATAAAATGCAAGCTCTTTTCAGGGCTCAGATGACCTCAATACCAACAATCAGACTTAGTTAAAATTCAGTCTCCCATAGGATTCACAAGCACCCAGCCCCGCTTACTTTCCACTTACCAAATCTGGAGGAGGGGTTTCCACAATCAGTTTGGCTACACTCATTTCCTGCTTGCTCTGAGCTAAGGCAATCAACTTAAGGGCCACAAAGAATCCAGCTTTTTCCAGATACCCTTTTCCCATTGGGTCTGACATATCCCAAACCTGAATAAAAACAATGTACATGAGGTCACTGTAATTCTGTATTTAAATATTTAAACTGTATACAGAAACATAGAAAATTGAACATTTGCGTAATCAATTAACTTAATGATTACATTTTCTCTTTTCTTTTGATTGTTGAAACTCTTCGCTGGCTTCTGAGGATGGGGGTGGAGCGCTTATGGGAATGCCCCAAATGCTGTGATGTCGGTTCCTAAATCAATCAATCAATTTTCTTTTGATTTTGATCCCCCATTGTAGCACAAGCCTTCAACCAAGCCGTGACAAACCATTCTATCCTTCAATATCACCTACAGCTCACTTTATATCCTCCCCATATGGCTGATCTCTGTCTTTAATTCTCTTCTCTATGCGTTTTCAGGTCTCTCACTATTTCATTCACTCTGTGGGTGACAAAGGAATTTTTTTTTTTGCATACTCACAGACGAATGGAGACGGATTGTATCTGCAACAAAGAACCACAATGGCTCGGAACGCTGAAGAAGAAGAAGAAGAAGAAGAAGAAGAAGAAGAAGAAGAAGAAGAAGAAGAAGAAGAAGAAGAAGAAGAAGAAGAAGAAGAAGAAGAAGAAGAAGCAGAAGAAGAAGAAGAAGAAGAAGAAGAAGAAGAAGAAGAAGAAGAAGAGAAGAAGAAGAAGAAGAAGAAGAAGAAGATGAGAGAAGAAGAAGAAGAAGAAGAAGAAGAAGAAGAAGAAGAAGAAGAAGAAGAAGAAGAAGAAGAAGAAGAAGAAGAAGAAGAAGAAGAAGATGAAGAAGAAGAAGAAGAAGAAGAAGAAGAAGAAGAAGAAGAAGAAGAAGAAGAAGAAGAAGAAGAAGAAGAAGAAGAAGAAGAAGAAGAAGAAGATGAAGAAGAAGAAGAAGAAGATGAAGAAGAAGAAGAAGAAGAAGAAGAAGAAGAAGAAGAAGAAGAAGAAGAAGAAGAAGAAGAAGAAGAAGAAGAAGAAGAAGAAGAAGATGAAGAAGAAGAAGAAGAAGAAGCTCACTCACTTTGAACTAAAGCGTAGTCCATACATGTGCTACTACTTCCAGTGAACTGGACTGATTTTTGCTTGTGAATTATTTTTCCCTATTACCAGTGTCCAGTTATACTATCCTCAGTAGTGATTACATTACTAGAAGTATGCTAGAAGAAAATAATATAATGTGATAACATATACAAAATCAATTGTAACTTTACAACACAGCAAATACTTTCTTCACCTGAATGTTACTCTGGCCCACAAGGGAAGCAAAGAATTGCCCACAACGGAAGCAAAGAATTGTAACACTGTAACCCACCATGTGTGTGTAAGAGGTAACTAAGCAGGGTTAAAGGAGACTGACTGTCCTATCCATAGAAAACTTTAGCTGCAGAATCTGACAAATCATGAACAAGTCTACATAAATTGGTTAGCATGAATTGACTGAGGGTCTTTGCTGCACTGGGAGAAGAAAAACAGAACGAGAAGCAGCAGAAGGAGGAGAAGGAAGAAAATGAAGAAGAGGAAGAAGAAAAAGAACAATAAGAGAAGGGGAGGGACAGGAGGAGGAGGAGGAGGAATAAGTAGAAGAAGGAGAAGATGAAGATGACAAATAATGAGGAGAAGTGCTGGTGTTTCCTGGTAACTAAAACATTAAACACTTGAGAAACCAGAAATTAATCCTGAGCCTCATGGTGCCAGGTCCACAAAGCAAACAATGTTTCAGTACACACCTGAGACAGAATGGTGTCACTAAGTTTGGATCTCTTCAGGAAATTAGCTGCATCCAGGGCCCCAATGCTACCTGTGCCTAAGGGATCAGCCTGGAACAAAACACAGAGAGCAGATTTCATTATTGTTGATTTATAAGTTATGTAATGTCAAGGGAGTCATATTAGTATAGTAACCTGCACAACACACAATCACCACTGACACAAGCAAAACATTTTGAATTAAATTCACAGCTCACATTGTCGCTCTAAGCACTCAACTCAGTAGCTAGGCGATAAAACTTATGGGAATGCCCCGAATGCTGTGATGTCAGTCTAAATCAATCAATGAATCAATCAAAACTGGGTCCTCAAAGTCAAAACATGGGGACAGGAGATAATCCATTTTCCAAAGTCTTACTGGCCAGCCTGCCTATCCGCCATGTTGGCCAGGCATCTTTTGTGCGCGTTGTGATAGCACGGTGACTAGCACACGTTTGGTGGTCCGGTGTGTTTGGATGCCCATTGAAGCCAGGATTTTTTTTTATCCAGGTCAATCCAGCGATACATCAATCAATCCATCATGTGTCATGCCGATAAGCGTTGGCGGTCATGTTTTGCCATCTCATACGATCACTGGCACAGGAACGAAGCATAATGGGGATGACCCGTTGCCGTGAAGTTGGAACCGTGATAACTAACTAACTAACGATCACCAGAGTCGTGGATCAGCTCCGTGTTCCTGTCTCGATCATGCCACGTGACCAAGCCATCCAGGTATTTACTTCTCGGTCTTCCCTTTGGTCTCCTCCCTTCGATCTTGCCAGTTGTCACAAAGTTCTCCAAGTCATTTCTTTTCATAACATGCCCAAAAAATGTTGACTGTCTACGTCTAATTTGGACAGAAGGATAATATAACTATATATAGGGTCATTGTGTTATTTGTTTTCTTTTGTGGTATCTTCTGCAATTTTAATGCTCAGTAACGGAAATTTACATTATAACACTTGTTCACTTGATTATGTACCATGTGTGGTCCAAGCCTACGTTTTATTTGGCACTGAATCGGTTAAGAAACATGCAATAATTAGTCAATGGCGCTCTGTTGATAGAAAAAGAAAATTAATTACGTCCTTTGCAGGATGTTGCAATCAACCCCAGCATCTATTAACTGTTTATGATTTACTTTACTAGGCAATTTTACATTAAGTAATTTGCCAAGTCTTACAAGAAACAAATGAAAATAGTAAATTGATTAGAGAAATTAGACATAGACAGTCAACATTTTTGGACATGTTATGAGAAGAAATAAATTGAAGAACTTGGTGACAACTGACAAGATTGAGGGAAAGAGAACAAGGGACAGACAGAGAAGTAAATACCTGGATGGTGTGACCACGTGGCATGGTCAAGACAAGAACACGGAGCTGATCCACGACTCTGGTGATCAAGTAAAATGGTGAATCATGACTGCCCACGCTTACCGGCATGGCATATGATAGGTGGATGGAGTCTTGGCATTGCTTTTTCAATGGGTGATGTCTCTTACCATCAAAGTCAATACAAAGTGACCTCTTCCAAATCACCTGTGACTAATTTCAAACCTTTGACGTGGTATGTCAGGGAATTGTGACACTGCATGTTACTAAGCCTTAAGCCACAAATGGCAGCAACAACCGAAGGAAGAGACTACAAACATTGCAATACCATCAGTATCATCAACAACAACATTATCATCAAAACCAACAACATCAAACAACAATAAAATGACACCAACAACATCAACAACAACAACAAATGTGTTATTTTCTGACCTGCAAATAGTAGGCCTCAAATATTCCCCCATGTTTGCCAACAATCTGAAATAAAGACAACATTGTTGCATTTCCACTCAAGAGTTCAGTAGCACAGTAACTTTGATTAACCAGACCAGGGTTGTGACGGATAACCGAATAGACTGATAACAGAAATCACTTAATACATATGTACAGTAACGTGATTTCACTGCAGGCTTGGGACTAAATGAAAATACAATCCTTTAAAAGTGAATAGTACATACATATTGTATTTAATTTTACAAAACAATCAATATAAACTTCAATATAAGAGTAGTAATATACAGAAATGTATTGTAATACTATAAACCTACGTTACTTTAATATAATCTGTCATCTCCTTCTGTGTCTTTGAGGCTCGAGCTTTCTGTGCAGCGATGCTCTGTATCTTACGCAGAAGAAGCATCTGTGTTGCATTTTCCTCCTCTTGCATTTCGAACCAGTCGATGCACTTTGATAACATTGTTTCTACTTCTGAGTGGCTAATTGTAGATTTTTGGATAAGAACTGACCCTTCATCGTCATCAATTTCTTCTTCTTCAATGGTAGTCACACTAGAAACGTCACCATCATTTAAAATGTTCTCCATCCTTTTTGTCATATTCCAACCAATATGCTACTTCTTCTTGCCTCATGTTTTAACTGTTTAGTCCTACATTGTTGCACAGTTGCACAATTTCGTCAACACTAACAGTCTCAGTTCTTTCAGTTTCGTCAACTGGTTCAGATATGAATTTATTCCACCCATTCTTTAGGTTAGACATTGTAAGGTCAGCCCAGGCAGTGGACGACATTGAAAATACCGTCCTTTATGTTGTAATGTATCTCTTCCAAAATTCTTTGACAGTCATGGCATCAATAGATATAATGAAGCCTTCCATAACAGCTTGTATGTAATGTTGCTTCATATTTTCAATTATGCCCTGGTCCATAGGCTGGATAAGTGACATTGTAACTTGTATTCGCTGGGAGAATGAGTCATGTTAATTGTTAGTTTGCCACCATCACCTTTGAGTTCACAAGAAGGGGTGTGTCGGGGCATTGTCAATTAACAGCAATTTTTTAAAGATGATGGTGGATAACAGAAACTGATGGTTAAATGAGTGACAGTTAACACCCAATATGAAAATCATGACTAGAATACCAATAATATGTATGTATAATAATTAACCCTTTTAGGCCAGCTGGGCCGATTTTTCGGCCATGACGTCACATCACGTCACTAGCGAAGAAGACAATCGGCCGATTTGATCGGCTGCGTTATAAGAACTGCTTTGATTGGTTTGCTTTTAATAGTACAGGCCAATCAAATGCTGCCTTGTAACCCCCGGCCATTCTTGTTTGCAAATGGCTGCTTACAAAATGCATTTCTAACAAACAGATATAATTTTGTGAGTTTTTTAACGCAGTAACCCAGTTTTTGGTTAATTTTGGATGTTTAATAATGGCCAGCTTTGAACCCGAAGACGTGCTAGCATTGACTAGCTATGATAGTAGCGAATTTGACAGTTCAGGACTAGTGATACAGAAAGTGCCCATAAAGTTTTCGACCTCGTGTCCCCATGGTTTTAAGTGTATTGGGAATTAGAGGATCGTGTTAATCTATATCCATTCATGGAGATGTCCGGACCAAAGCACATGTCACCAGATGATAGCCCACCTATTACAAATGTCAAAAGGGACTTTATGGTGGTGGTTTTTTTTAACCATAAGTGTTTAAAATTATTCTAAAGTGGTGTCGGAATTCAATGAGGAAATATTAGGTGAGTACCATTTTTATTAAAAATATTTAGTACTAATTGATACATAGTGGTATGAAATATTTTATTTTTTCACAAAATGCAAATGAGGTCACCAAATTTACATAAACATGACAAAACAACTTCAATCATACACAGAAATAAACTTTACTATATCCTCAAGAGAAGGTCAACCAGAGAGACAAATGGAGATGGATTGTATCTGCAGCAAAGAACCTCAATGGCTCGGAACGCTGAAGAAGATATCCTCTTTAAGAATATATATACTTTTATATTCATATATAGGGTTCTAATATTTTTTTTTGAATTTTCAAAATTGTTACTTCAGTCAATTCTGTACTCCAAAAAAATGACTCCGTCTTCTTCAGAGGGAAAGCTAAATTTGGCCAAATGTTGTTCCGTCCTAAAAGGGTTAAAAATATAAAAATATAAATTAAATTAAATTAAATAACTATAACTAGCAATGTCAGAGTTATCGAACTTTGCCCTCGGGGTGGGGAAACTCGATCTTGATTTTGCGCGCTTTTCCCTGCGACCACCGATTCACTTCCGGTTGTTACCATGTCCTTCTAGATGTGAATTATTCGAAACTAGCATGGTACGACGAAAGGGGAAACTACTCTGATATTTGCAGTATTGGTCCTTCTACTAACTGCCAAAAGTTTGAGACTGAGAAAGTGTTTTTTCTTGAATTTTTGGGAGTCTATTCACGAGTAGTAAGCTAATGTGTCTTATAACTCCTGTAGCTTAAAGAAGTGTTAACTTTTTTGTTGCATTTTTGAATCCCCCGTTCAATTTTACATAAATGTGAAGAGTTTCAACATTGCTGGTGTTTGCTGGCGTTCAGGAAAAAATATTTAGTGACATGGCCGTCATAACACAAAATTCAAGATTGCGGCGCCCATACAATAAACTATAGCGGACCTGTATTTATTTATAATTAGAACTGGTAATTTAACTACTAAAATTAAACAGAATACAAGTGTCATTTGTAGCAGTAATGTATCTGTGTACTTGTATAATATTTCAGCATTTGACATGACTGAAAATAATTTTGAAAGCCAGTTTTCAGACCCGTCTGTAAACCTGTAAGTAGTGTAAGTAAGGAGTACTTTTTTCTAAGCAGCGCAGCAGTACATAATTATTTAAATTTAAATACAGTACTGTAAAATAAGTTATATGTTTTAAATAAGTTAGTATTTAATTATTAATTGCTCACTATTAGATACAGAACAGTGTAATTATAGAGCAGAAGTAGAAATAAATTTTAGTGAATATTTAATTATTTAATATTTATATTTTTTATTATTTAATATCTTAATAATTAATAAACTGCTGCTTAATTTATGCAGCAGTTACAAACTTACTTACTTACATTAATGCATGATATTTAATCAACAAAAGAAAGCTGTCGCAATGCAGTTAGGTACATTAAGACAATATGAGTACATTTTCATGAATTGTTCTTTCACTAACGACGAACATTTCACATGACATTTAATTAATATAAATGGGCAGCTATTTTTAACTATTAATTAGGTCACAGCACATCCTATCGAAAAGTCTTAAAAGTCGAGTGCATTTTTGTTAGAGACTCTGAGACTCTCGTGCTTTGTACGATGCTTTCGGCAGGCCGCCGTGCGGAAAGAGACCGAGCCATATGGGGTAAAACCTGGTGCAATGAAGTTGATCCTCAATCCTCTCGACATTCTATCAAAAGAGGAATGTGACCTTTACTTTCCTGTTACCAAAACGCACAATAAAATATACATCTTACCAGGATTGTTAGCAATGTGACAGACTTTTAATGAATAATAAACAATTGGCAGCCATTTTAAATGTTAATTAGGTCACAGCATATCCTATAGAAAAATAAATATTATGTCAAGTTAGGCCTCGCCACCCCGGACGCAATGATATATGGCACTACGTTGTCCGTTTAAAAATAAACAAGCCACAGTAATAGAAGGCAAATAATACACAATTGGCGGCCATTTTAAATTGTTAATTAGGTCACGACACATCCTATTGAAAAATAAATAAATATGTCAAGTTAGGCCTCGCCACCCCAGACGCAATGATATATGGCACTATGTTGTCCATTTAAAATTAAACAAGCCACAGTAATACAAGGCAGCATTTCTCAGCTTCCAATTTAATGACCGCGATAAAATCTCCCCTATCTCTTAGGGCAATGAAGATCGTAAACTGATTAGAGACATTAGACGTAGACAGTCACAATTTTTTGGGCATGTTATGAGAAGAAATGATTTGGAGAACTTGGTGACAACTGGTAAGATCGAGGGGAACAGATCAAGGGGAAGACCTAGAGGCAAGTACCTGGATGGCTTGGCCTTGTGGCATGGTCGAGACAGAAACACGGAGCTGATCCACGACTCTGGTGATTGAGTGAGATGGCAGAACATGACCGCCCACGCTTACCGGCATGGCACATGATGATGGATGGATCTCTTAGGGCATCATTACACTTACACTTCCTGGTATTAAATTTTATTTTTTTTTTAGCATATCCTTTACAGGACTTAGCTGTCAACACCAGCATCTTTCAGCTGTATGTTGATCTCTTGGCAAGATTACGCTCCCGCTCAGTAGTTTTAAGTTACGTCACCAAAAAATTCATAACTCCGCTTAGAATTAACGTATACCCTTCGTTGAGATACCGTTGGATTCATCTTGTCAAGCTTGTATCCAACTGTTATAATTTCACAAGTAAAACCCTACTTTTTAAAATATTGACCAGAATTGCTACTAACTACTAACTACAACACTCAAAATCAAAACAGAATCAGAATGTCAATCATTCTCATCATACTTCATAGTGATCATTCAATCATAGCTACTTCATAATTCCAGCTGGAGGCTGGAAATTAAAAAAAAAAAAAAAAATATTTATAATATACAATAACATGATGTGCTGCATAACGTATGAATATTCTCTCGCCTGTGAACATGTCATAACACTTCAAATACAAACCGTATTCAACATAACAACTATACCTGTGCCAAAGGTGGAAACGCCGCCATTTTCTGTATGCTAATAGCACAGCAAATTCATAATACATTTTCATTGGGCAATACTGCAATAAGATATACTATGCACTACAACATCTACTAAAATCAAAGGCGCTATCTCGTAACACCAAAATCACAATATACAAAACACTGATCAGACCAGTTGTGCTGTATGGCTCTGAAACCTGGAGTACAACGAAAGGAGACGAAGCCTTGTTACAAACCTTTGAGAACAAAATTTTAAGACGCATCTTTGGACCCATTAGGGATACACAAAGTGGAGAGTGGAAAAGAAGAAGTAACAAAGACATTTATGATCTGTTTAAGCCCCCGCTAATCACTGGTATCATGAAGGCTAATAGACTACAATGGCTGGGGCATATAGAAAGAATGGAAGATAATAGGGAAACAAAACTCGCTTACACTCAGGAAATAAATGACCGTAGACCCCGAGGTAGACCAAGAAGGCGGTGGAGAGATAATATACATACAGACCTACAAGCACTTGGAATCAACGACTGGCAAGAGAAGGTCCACCAGAGAGACGAATGGAGACAGATTGTATTTGCAGCAAAGAACCTCAATGGCTCGGAATGCTGAAGAAGAAGAAGAAGAATACTGCAATACTATTGCCAATAGTGTATACATTTTTTTCAATTAACATTTTTTCAATTCTCATTTTCTCTTCATTGCCTTCATTTTGTCATGATTTTGCTCTTCTCGTCCTGTCGTCACCTTCTGATGTAGTCACAGGAGATTTCCTTGACTGACTGTATGTTGTGTTTGTGAATGTACTATTTGTTTGCTGAT